>VCJN01002344.1:0-254106 GCA_006384855.1 Tetraselmis striata | reverse complement strand
GCTACTATGCTACTGAGTGGACTCCTCGACTCGTGCGGAGACCGCCCGAAATATAGTTATTTTTGTGCGGGTGACTAGTAGGCGGCATGTCATGCCGCGACTGTGTAGTTGCGGCCGGGAATGCCGATATATCGGGCATGAAACTATAGATAGAAATGACGGCTCGGGCGGCGAATGTTACTTCTAGTGCCATCTATATGGCAACGCTTGCTCGACTGAGCCCGACGTGCGGTACCGAGCGTCGTCATGCGGCGGAACACTAACTTCGGCTACCCTCTGCATATATCATCGGTCTGAGGTGGAACGGCCCGCTTGGCGGGTAAGGTGAGCTGGTCGCCTAAGCCGGCGGGTGGGAGCTGAGTTGTTAATAAGGGACGGCCCCATTGGCCGTTTCCGAGAGCGAGCGCAACCGGAGTGTCGGTCGTGTTATCTGCACACGTTGTGACAGAGCGCGAGATCCTATTGGGGTGTGGCCCGCTACGTGTACGACTAGTTGACGCCTGCGGGGATCGTGGTGAACGTCGTGGCCCTGCCCCTGGTGGACGCCTCAGGAGCGTTATTCCCTTCCGTCACTGGGATCCCCCCCCCCCCCCCCCCCTTCGGGTCGGCCTACCTGCCGCCACCCCTCTCTAACCGGGTACGGGCCGATGTAGCGCTGTCGGAACTTTCGTGTCGGCTGGTTGCGTATAAGCAGGTGCTCCGTCGAGAGCCGGACTTTGTCGCCTTCTGCGAACTCAACATGGCTGGTTTTGCGGTCGGCATAGACCTTTTGATATTCATCAGCAAGCTTCAATTGCTCAGAAATCAGTGATGTGAATATCCTGAATATTTGCAACTATGTTGTGTGCATCTTGGTTGGTAGTAGCAATCAGATCAGGTGGTGTCAATGGCATAATGCCATAAATTGCTTCAAAAGGGGCATAATGTGTTGCTGAATGGACTGAATTGTTGTAAGAAAATTCAGCAAGAGCCAAATGACTTAACCAAGAGTCATGTTGCTTGTGAACAAACGCACGTAATATTTGCTCAATAGTTCTGTGGGTGCGTTCAGCCTGACCGTCCGTCTACGGGTGGTAAGCGCTGGAAATATGTAGCTTCGTTTGCATAGCTGTAAACAATGATTTTCAGAACGCTGAAGTGAACCTAGGATCCCTGTCAGAGATGATACATCTACTGAGACCATGGTGTACGTAAATATTGTCGAAATCTCTTCTGGCCAAATGCGTCGCATCGATCTTAATATTGCATGGCACAAAATGTGATTGTTTGGTGAATGTATCAACAAAAGTAGCAATAGCATCATAGCCATTCACCTCAGGCAAGTTGGTCATGAAATCCATAGAGATTATCTCCCAAGGCTTGGTTGCCTTTGGCAAGGGAAACAAAGCACCATAAGGCTTGGTGGTAGCTGCTTTGAATCTAACGCAAGTATCACGGTGTTTGCAGTATGCTTAACTATGGTATTCGTGCGCGGCCACGAAAAACATACGCAGTATGTTGGCAAGAGTGCGGGTATGGTTGGGGTGTCCATTACCAACATGATACTCCTCAATGACGAGTTTTCTCAGTTCAGAATTATTGGGTATACAGACCTTATCTGCCATGTAGTAGAGACCATCAATCTCACCCTGTCGCACACCGTTAGGGGTGCGTCCATGGCTGTAGGCAACATCAGTGATGTAGGCAGCTTTGATCTTGTTGATCAGCTTCCTGTCAATCCTGCAAGGCGGACATTGCTGACAAATAGTCATGCATTTGTTCGAGGTCAGCTTCGACCAACTGATTTTCATAACCCAAGGCGGCGAGAGAGGGCATCAGCCTCATTGTCAGCACCTTTGCGATATAATATCTGCAACACAGGTTCATTAGTTTGTGGGTTGACTGCCATGTATGGTGAAATCTCATGTAACCAGAGGGCATGGCGTCTGCCTAGTCCTTCCTGTGTTGGCAAATGCCTCAATGTGCCATGGTCAGTTATAACTGTAATACGGCGACTGCCTTCCAAATAGCAGCGCCATTCTTTAAGAGCACATACCACACCCAAGAGCTCTTGGTTATAGGTGGGATAATTTGTCTGTGCAGCCTGCAATGTCTTTACATAATAGCTGCAGGGGTGTAAGTGGCCATCAACATTAGCCTGGAGCGGAACTGCACCTAAGGAATATTTGCTGGCGTCAGTAGCCACTACAAATCAGTAGTACTTGCCGGTGATAGGGCTTGCCAGCACTGGGGACTGGCACAAGGCTTGTTTCAGTTTTACAATTGCAGCTTGGCATTCAACTGTCCAATCAAATATATCATCCTTTCTGGTGAGGGCATACAAAGGTGATGCGATTGCGGAATAATTGCGCACATAGCGTCGGTAAAAATTGCAGAAACCAAGATATTGTTGGACATTCTGAACGGTCTTAGGCCTGGGCAAATCCTGAATAGCCTAATTTTATTAGGCGAGGGTCTGAGGCCAGCCTGAGATACCATATGTCCGAGGTATTCGAGTTCATTCTTGGCAAACCAGCATTTCTGTAATCGTAGTCGAATGTCATTAGACTCGAGCATAATAAGAGCTGTGTCCAAATGTTGCAAATGTTCCTCAAGAGAGTTGCTAAAAAGCAAGACATCATTCAGGTATACAAGTATTAAAGTATGCCCGTGTGGCTGGAGGATAGATGTCATCAGGCGTTGAAAAGAGGAGGGAGCACTGGTGGGTCCAAATGGCTTTACTATCTAGCGACTCGAATTGACCATAGACAGTTCTGAACGCTGTCTTAGGAGCATGAGGTGGATTAATTTGGAGTTGGTGATAACCTAAGGCGAAATCAAGAGCTGAATAGACAGTAGCACTAGATAGCATATCAAGTAATGCATCAGCAGGTGGAACATAGAACTCAACCTTTTTGGTGTATTTATTCAATTGAGGGTACTCAATGCACATGCTCAGACCGCCATTGGCCTTGCGGGCGAAGAGAACAAGAGATGCATACGGAGAGAAGGACTCATGTATAAATTGTTTCTCAAGAAGAGAGTTCAGTTGCTTTCTTAGTTCCTCTAATTCTGCAGGTGACAATATCTATATTTTTTCTGCAGGAACTTGGGCATCAAAAACAAGAGGGATCTCAAGACCAGGGCGTAATTGTGGAAGTTTGTCAAGTGGAGAGCATATTGGGTTATGCCTCCGCAATACGTCTCTGATCTGAGCTGTAGAAGCTGCAGACTGGTCCGTGTCAATTGCATTTATCACGTCATCTATATCGAGGTCATCACTCTCTTTGGTGGCTTTGTATTGTTTAACAATGGCGCAGAAAATAAAATAAACGGTATCAGGGTCATGCTTGGCAATCTCTCTGGCCATGGCATTAGCATGAACCATTCTCACATTGGCCTGGCGGGGCTCTGTTTGGCATTGGACTTTCAGTCCTGTGGGAAATGTCATCGGACCAGATTCCCAATCAACATGTGGGTTGTGTTGTTTCAGGATTTGCATCCCCAAAACCAGATTGAGATTATTCTGTAACGGTGTGACTGTGAAGTCAATGGGTATTGTGTAATTGTTGATATTCAATTCAATGGTGATTTTGTGAAGCGAGAACCATTCTACCATCAGCAAGAATAATTCTAACTTTATTTTGAAGTGGTGAAGTTGATATTTTATTCTCTTTGACATACTTGGTGCTGGCAAAGTTCAAAGTAGCACCGCTGTCAACCAGTATTGGAGGTGTTATATTGAGTTCAGCACAAGTGGGGTGTAACTGCAATAAATCATGATCAGACTTGCTGGTTACAAAACATTTTTTCTGTCATCATACGTGACTGATAAGATTTCTTGGCTTTTGGTTTATACTCCTTATCTTGCTTCTCAGCCAGCATGGTTTTGAATTCTTCAGTGGTAACGACATCATTCATTGCCTGGGCTGAACGTTCTTCAACATGATAGTCAGCCAGATAGACATCAACATACCACTCAGTGGGTTCCATAGGTTCAGTATCAGTTGCTGAACTGTGTGAGTGAAACAGCTATGTTCCAGGCGGGTAGATGTGAATTTTCTTATATTTTGAAAGGAGCGGTTTCCAGGATTGTCCTAATTGTGAGGACCATCTGGGCATATCAATAATAGCTCTTGTGTCAAAGGGTGACTCTTGTCTCTGCATCTCAAAATGTTGCCGGATGGGCAGGGCTGTGTCATCATACACTGGATTGATGAACACAGTTTCACCTTTGATGTCATGTTGCAGAAATGGTTTTTCAGCACTGCAATAATCTGAACAGACATCATCATATGCTGAGGCACATGCATCAAAAGTGACTGGACCATATGCATAATCCAGTCTCTTGAATCCTGCTTGGTCAAACACAACAGAGTCGGTTGGACATCCATTTGGTTTTGCATATTTGTTAGTTTCAGTGTCATTCTTTCGATTATTGTTCTTGGTACGCATTCTGCGCACTCGAGATTCATCTCTTTTGCATGATACTCAGTTTGGCATGCAGTCTAGCATGCGTCTTTTTGTCTTTGATATTTTTGTCGACATTTTCTTTGCACCTTGCCTCGTCCTCGATGTCGGCAGCGAGGTGTGAATGAGCACATGAGCACCCATGAGCTTCATGCTCAGGTTGCGAGTCGGAGGGGTCCAATGCCGCGGGAGCGCAATGCTCAACCATATCGACATATGTATCCTCGACCTCATGCAGGGGCTGATCAGGCAGTTGGGCGGTGCATGCATTTTCGCATGGATTCTCGTGCATTTTTTGCATGGATTTCATCTGAGTCGATTTTTCGACTTACTTGGCTAGCTTGCTAGCTGCCACTTTAGCATTGCATGGTTTTTTTTTGCATGGACTACATCCGAGTCGAGACAGGCTCGTTGGCGTGGTTAGCCATCTTCTGTACCTCGGCTGTCTCGTGCTTGGGAATCGCTTGCAAAATACGCTGCACTTGCAAGTACTCAGGCACAGCGAAAGGTTCATGCAGCAAAGCAAATGCAGCTTGTAGCTTGCGCTGCAAGTCGACACAACATGTAGCCATTATGGGGTCGCTCGGGTTGACGCAGATGGCACGCGAGTAGTCTCCGACGGTTGTCTTGCTGTGTCGCGCGTAGTCTCCAGAAAGGCCTTGACTGCTGGGAAGTCGTGAACGTCGGCGAGCTTGTGAGAGATGTTCGGGGTTGGCGCCACAACGCGGGCTTCCAACATCTTCTTTTCGACAATTTGACGCATAGACTGCTCGGCGGGTGGACCACCGGCAGCGTAACCGGCTTGACGGGCGCTCCGGTGCGATGCCATGGCGACACGCGACTCGGATAAAGGTCAAAGGGTTCAGAATCGCTACCAGGGGTCGGCAGAACCAGCGAAACCGCGAATGTATCGTCGTGCGTGCGAGAGCATGTCGCTGTGGGTCAGCAGGTGGGGATGGATCGTAACAGGAAGCCAAAACCAGTGTAAGTACTCGTGGCAATACTTGGTGAAACAGGGCTCTACTCGGAGCATTTGGCGAATGAAGTTGGTTGCAGAATGTAATCTCTTACAATATGCCGGGGGCATTGGATATTTATCATGTAGCGGTCCGACTCGGCACCGCGGATAGGCAGCTAGTATCTTGATAATTAAGGAGTTATAGCGCGTACTGTATGTTACAAAAATTCTACAAGCGTCTGGTTGTGGCCGTACCGGTAATAATACGCGTGAAGTATCGGTACAACAGTACACGTACACCTACTTGGCCATAATATCGGCGTCGCAGATTCTGTGGTGGTACTAGGGTAGTCGCTAGGCGGAACCCTAACATCCGCCCTATCCCAAGGTGGATGAATGTACACACGTTCACCGGACAAATCCCAATTTACAACTGACTCATTGACTGAACAAAGTGGCAGATCTTTATGGGTGTCCAAACCTTATGGATGTGCACATCCCTCGAGCGTATAATCGAATTTAACATAGAGGGCGTCGAAAACACGATCGACCATACGTGTAGTCTCACCGGCATGGGTCTGAGTACACCGGACCCGTATATACGGATAGCTTTCGCTCGACAACGACCCGATAACTTTTGAAAACTGGGGTCGGATATATTTCATGTACTGTATCAGGTATGTTACCACGGTTACTTTCTGTGAGGTACAATAATGCTCTAATGCAATTAGAGGCAAGGAGGCAAAGGTTGTGAGGAAACAGTATCGAATGTTCATCAAGTTTAGCTATTTATCGGCAGTCAATAGCACAGAGGCAGAGCAGTGGCAGAGCAGTTCAGCGGTCAGTCTTGGGCATTGCGGAAATATAGCATCGGGGAATGTAAGTAGCATCATCGGGGAATGTCAGTAGCAGTATCGGTGATTGGGATTGATAATGATAAATGGTATGCGTACATGTTACAGTACGAGTTACAGAGGTACGGCAGGTAGTGATATGATATAGGGAATGATAATAATATGAGGTAAGTGGTTATCTGGGTATAGTGCAGGGTTAGGTGTAGTCCTAACACTTTCCGTACCAACATGTACATCGAAAGGGGCAGGAGCAGAATCCGACGATACATCATCATATTCAGGAACGGAGGGAATTACATTATCCACGTCATTTGTTGCATGACATGCATACTCCGCATTTACCTCCCTGGCGACAAGTCTGTCACTACTAGCAATTGCATGCACTTCTATTTCTCTGGACATTCTTTGAAATTATGACCCTCCTTACCGCATGTAAAACATGTGCAGTTACTTAAGTGCTCACTGACCTTAGTTTTGCCAAGCTTTTTGGCCATATCGTCGTGTGCCGCTTGCGTTTCAGCGCCTCGCCAGTAAGCGGCTTGCCGTCCTTGCCGGTGGGCTTCCCCTTCTTGGACTTGACGGTCGGCTCCTCCTCCGCAGCTCGCGTCTTACCCTTAGACTTGCGCTTCTTGTGACTCCCGCTCCGACGCATCGTCGCCATGTCGGGTCGTGTCGTTGTCCCCCGGAGTACGGCCGTTCTTGGACTTGAGCTTCTCATCGAGAGATCGGTTACCACATATAAACCATTACAATGGTCGATCAGTACGTTGAAAGTAACGTCAACAGTTTTGCACTTCTCTTCGTTCAAGAAATCATGTGCATACTTCGGCAGCTCCGGATGGCTGAGTCCCCCCGCGAACTTGATGCATTTCAGCTCGTTCGACATTAGTTGCCCAGATCTCGACAATATGTTGTCGAACTCCTGCGTGTACTCAGAAAAAGATCGCCACACCGCTCAGTCCGGCATTGATCTGAAGCTGAGAATTAAACTTAATTCCAGCCCCACGCGGAAGGAAAGGCACTTAAGCTGACTTACATACAAATGTAACAAACTGGGTCGCAGTAGCAAGTCGTTCCGAATCATGTTTACTTTCGTACGACTGCCACCAACGGCGGAGTCGACCATCCAGCTATCGCACGACATACATCAGTCATGCAGGCGAGTCGACTTTCGAACCGACCTACCCTAGCAACTCCGACTTAGTTAATTTCGCCTAGGGCCTCTCGTACCCACGGTGCACGCTGAGTGATCTCGAGTCGTTCGAACTCGGTCGTCACGTCGACAAACAAGTAGTCTTTGGCGGCCTCGCATAGAGGCGATTCCATCTGATCGAAACGAAGCTATATGATCACATGCACACCGGGATAGTTTTTGTTCATCCAGATACCAGAAGTTGCAACGGCTCGATACACATTCGACCATTTATCGACAATTGCCGAGTGGATGACTTGCGCTGCGAGATAGGTAACGGCACGACACCATTTACCCCGCAGGTGCAAAGCCACCTCGGTCGTACATGACGGATTGTTAGGTTCGACGGCGATTCGGTTAGGAAAACGAAGACCCATTGTTAGCAGGCGGATCACCCGCTACTTGTGGGCCGATAAACTGAACCATATTCTCATTCACCAGTTGCTCGGCACATACGGCCAACGAGCGTTGTTTTTCAGCTCGTGATACGTCACACGTGGCTCATACAAGGAGCGGTATACTCCCCCTTGATAGTCACACAGTCGAAAAGTTACAAGTATTCGAATTCATGATAATTACGGTTTCAGATTGCAGCACGAAGTGCCACTTCGCGAACCATTCAAGAGGTCCCATAGGGTGGAAAGGCGGTGCTATTATGATTCGGTTCAATGGCCATCACAACATCACATTCAACACCAATCCCTGAGGATGAAGTCACAATCATTAAAGCAGTGACACCGTTGTCGAAGGGTACCTTGGAGTCGGCATTCCTCTCACGAGACGCCAGTTGCGCGCGAGTATGTATACTTGCGCCTCATCTCACCCCTCATTCCACAACAAACGTGGGTATTAGCGGTGTAAGACTTTACGATCCCGGAGCTAATACGCTCCAAAACTAGTGCGGCGGTCTCAGCGGTCGAGATTTACAAAAAACATACAAAGATGGTGGTGTGCAGTGGTGTTGCAAAGACGAGAGGCTGCAATGTTTTTAAGAATACAATAATGTTACCACAACCCAAGTTGCCACCATTCACTGCTACAATATTCTTGCGATAGTCGGCTCTGGTCGCCATGCCAAGCTGACCTCTAGCGGCACGCTTATTGCCAAGGGCATCACTGCGGAGAGTCAGACATCAGCCAGAACGCCAGCCTTGTCATTGTACATCAATACGTAGTACATGTCCTGCGTTGCCAATAACGAATATATTCGACAAGACAGGCAGACATAATTATATATGATACATCAGGCCGATATACGAGCACTCGTGCGCGTGACATCATTCCGTGGTACCGGCACTCGTACTCTATTATGCCAACGATAGCGCATGACCGATTACACAAAAGTATAACTGTCACCAAACACAGCAATGAAATGATGAAATGGTATGTTAGCACGCATTCCCCTGAGTGCCTTACCATGGGGTCTACCTGTTGCGTTTGCATGACTATTTCTGTGTGACTTTCACCGTTGTGAGCCGTGGAGTACATTGGAAAATGACCACAGCATGTAGGGGAAATAACAAAGATAGTATTTGCTGCAAAACTGCCGCACATGCTCCATTGGCTTCCTATGCCTCGGTGTGTTAGCTGTTACCCATATTAGGTTGCTGGTGTCATGCGCTTACATTAATAAATCAACGGAGCAATCCTCAGTACAACAAATTTCATGTCCAACTTGTGACTGTTTGTTCAGGTCTAGAAACAAATGATTACACACATGGAGGCAAGTCAGTGTACAGGTCATTCATACTCAATGCTCCATTCTGGGAGAGGGTCCATGTATTCAGACCATGCATCTGGTCCTGCGGCCAATTCCTCCTCCGTAAGCAAGCACCTGTCTAGCCGTTCTGTGTTCATGGAAGAGGACATCAAGCCAAGATCAGCATAACAGCAGCCACAGATACACATTTTGACAATGCCAACAACGTCATAAATACAACACAGTAGGGTGCCGTACCAATCATGCCACCTTCATCCATTGCGATTCCAATAAACACCAGTTCCTGCATCCGGTCACCCCACTCTGGGTGCCAGCCAGATGCATCAATTCCCTCCTCGTGCAGATCTTTGATTGGCAGTGTTGCATCCCATGGTCCACTGAGGAGGCACAGCGGCATCCAAATGCCACTTCAGCGAGGACGGGGAATGGGGAAGGAAGTATGGAAAATGCATGATACACAGGGAAAGGGCAGTATCACCTATATTCTCCAAACCAGGATTGCCCAGCGGTTTGCCACATTCCGCGCACATCGTGGCGCGATGCCAACCAGAAGAAGCCCTTTGACCTCAGCAAACCAGGCCATGGCTCGGATAGCTCCTCAGCAAGCCGTTCAGGATGGAATGGTTTTGCAACGCAGTAGACAAAACTGCTGATGCCGTGGCTGTTGACATTCCTGGATAATAACAGCAAATGCCACTCGATAAACAGACAACAACAGTGATATACCATTCACAGCAGAAAGTGGATTCAATGTACCTTGTACTGTGTTCATGATGATCTTCGCAGTCATGAGTATGATTGTGGTGGTCATGGTGGTGATGCCCCCCGGCCGAGCTCCTCGCCTCTGCTAGCTCAGTGAGCTTTTCCAGCCAGCCTGCTGCCCCCGAAACTTTGTCAACGTCGTAGCGGCGGGTGAGCACCAGCTCTCGCACTGGCGCATCTCCATACTGCGAAGTAAGGACCTGTACAGCAGAGCGGATCAGCAAGCGCTTCCCCGGAGTCATACTGAGTGCACATGCCTCACACACAGGAGAGACATATTAGCGCATATTAGTGCAGGAAAACTTGCCTTGGCTTTTGGATTGAGCTCTCTCAGCACACATAATAGCTGCTCAAGTTCGTCTTTGGATATGCAGTCCGTTTTGTTCACGAGTAGCAGATCAGCAAATTCTACCTGCCGATATGGCTGACCATGAGCATTGCTTGCAGCGCAGCTGTGCGGAAATGTTGTTGTGCGCATGCATTGTGACCAAAGGACAAACATCCGATGCGTAAGCACAGCTCAGTACCTGCTCCACGAGGATATCAGAGACTACACGATTGTCCTCCTCATGCTCCTCCATGCCAACTTCCACCAGATCCTTTGCCTCCATCACATCGCTGACAAAGCGAGGAGCATCTACAACAGTGGTGATTGTGTCCAAATAGGACACGTCCTGCAGACTGCTGCCATCGTCGTCTACAAACTCGAAGCTAGCTGCGACCGGCATAGGTAGTGCCACGCCAGTCCCCTCCACAATCAGCAGATCGAAAGTGTTCTTCCTGGCCAACGTCTTTATCACTGCGATGAGGTCCTCCCGTAGTGAGCAGCAGACACAGCCGTTAGAGAGCTCCACCATGGAAGAGTCGTGCACCCTCGCATCCTTCAGTATCTTCTCATCGATGTTAATATCTGCTACGTCATTTACAATCACAGCCACGCGGAGATTCTCCTGGTTGGAAAGGATATGCTTCAGGGTGGTGGTTTTGCCAGCACCGAGGAACCCAGAGAGGAGCATAACCGGTAGCTTTGCGATTGGCTCCGCGCTGCCTCCCTCCTGCCTGTCGCCCGCTCGCCCCGTGACCGCTGCCATCGTCTGGATTCTGAGCGATGAACCAGGAGCACGGAGAGCAGCCGGGTTTCGTGTCCAACAACGCCCCGCCGCCCTCAACTGCAAACCCGCCAGCCACTTGGCATCACCGAACCGGAAACCTCTGGTACGCCAAGCCCCTGAGCGCGAGCTATCCACAGCCATTGTGACCCGAGCTGCTGTGGAGCAGGCGCGTCGGCTTCCCTGCTGGGCTCCCAGCGAGGGCAGAGGGGCTGCGGCGGCTTGCCGCAGCGCCGCCGACGCGGAAGGCGACACGCACGGCGGCGGTCTGCCAAATCGGCCGAGTCTCGTCGCCATAGCAGTGGACAGCAGTGCGGGCACCGGCAGCTGTGTCGACCTCGACAGCGCTGTGGGCCGTGCCTTGCACTTTCTGAGGTTAGCGCGAGAGTGGCAGCCTCACCACTTGTGATCATCGCGCGGCCGGAACGGTCGACTCGCCGCCCGACCCCAATGCCGTTCGATCACAGAGGCCGCCGCCTTGGCCTCAGCGACACGAGGATCACGCATCGCGCAGCCGCAAGTGTGAGTAACGCGCGCAGAGCGCGCTACAAGTATTCTATCCACTGATGTTGCTTTTTTTAACGCCCTAGGGGCAGGACTGGCACCAGTGAAACCCTGCTTGCCAATGCCTGTACCAATACATATATAAATACATATCGCATATAAACAAACCTGGATACATATTATACACATATATATATACATACATATATATATATATACATGTTATATATATGTACATATTATATATATAGATACATATTATACATATGTGTATGTATGTATGTATGTACATGAAATAAATACATATATATATGTATATGTGTGTGTGTGTGTGTGTGTGTGCATGCGTGCGTGTGTGTGTGTGTGTGTGTGTGTGTGTGTGTGTGTGTGTTGTTGTGTGTCTGTGTGTTTGTTTGTGTGTCTGTGTGTGTCTGTGTGTGTTCCCTACTATAGTTAGAGAAGGCTGGCCCAAAGAACCACCCGGCCTGACGAGCGGCGGAGAGCCGCATACAAGCACGTATGATCAATTTGAATTTGATTTTCAATGCTCACTGACGCTAGGCGCGGCTTGGCGCAACATGCATAGCCCATCGAGAAGCATGACTTGCGCGTGTCGATCCTTGCCATAGCCATGCATCGCATGTTGCAATCCGCGGTCAACCTTCATACAACCCTCGTATGGCGCTCCTCGCAGCACGCGGAGTTTAAGCGCTTCCGCGGAGTACTCGCGGCGGGTACAAATTACAGGCATGTACTTCTGCACCGACATCATACTTCTCAGCCGTTTTTCCCGGTGTTAATAGAGTAGTACTTAATTCCCGTGTTGGAACCCGTGTGGGTAAGGTCGGCGGAGCGTGGCCTCTCGGGAGTGCCCGCCGCTAGCATGACCCCCCCCCCCCCCCCCCCCCCGCCCCCCGGTCTTAGCCGCCAGCTTCACGCCGCCGCAACCCAACCATCGCCATAGCCGCCATGGACTACGACATGCAGACCCCGCATACGCCGGTCGCGCCTGCACTTTCTGGGGCCACGGTGGCCAAAACCCTCGAGATCCAGCCCCATCACCGGCCCCTTCCCCGCCCGAATTCCCCAGGCGCGACACCTCCTCGACCTAAGTCACACCACCTCCGCCCACTGTATCGCCCGGCATACCGGACGGTGACGGGAGAGCTGAGACGGTACTCCGAGTCGCCCACCGCGTCGCTCATCCTGAACGACGCAGTGAAGGCCGGCCACCAAATCGACGCCGCCAGCCGCAACGAGTCCCTGCGGCGGCTCGCGGCGGAGATCAACCGTTGCTTGGGTCAACTGCGAGTTTGCTCGATGCCGCTACCGACGCTGGAGACCCGGCAGCCGGGGACAAGACAGACCCGACGTGCGATCACAACGGGGTCGATGAAGCTCCAGCTGCCGCTGGAGGACGCGTGCCGCTTGCTCTTGGGGCATGCCGACAAGGGGATAGCTCTTCCAGAGCTGCTCCTCGACCAAAACTCCCTTCCGATCTAGCCCTGGATAGACTCGGAACACCCGATGGACGGCATCCAACGTATGACGCCTCACACTATGTGGTTCGATAGCCCACAACTGTCGGGCTCGCGGGGGAGGAGATCACCCAACACATGGCTACCACCCTTCTTGACCCATACACTGCGGCGGGATTAGGCGGAGTCGAGCCACATGAGCTAGAAGCCGAGCTGCGAGCAGCGGCTAGCGCAACGTGGGACTGCTACGACGACCCATCTGATCGAGGGCCGCACGCGGAGGTTTGTCTGGCCCCTGCAACGCTTCTCGAGCTGCTAGAGATCAAGCGTGTTTCGAAAACCCGACCCCGGGCCACGTTTGCCCGAGTGGAGCTCGCCCTTGCGCAGTCGGCGCGGGCTCTCGCGGCCTATATGGAGGTCGCCCTCCTCTGCATCCCCGGCCACAAGGGGGGCAAGGAATGGCAACTCCGAGTCCGCGGCGAGCGAAATGGGACGGAGGCCGGAAGGCCACAACACCACGGCGAAGCGTGCCGGCCGTAACTTTCTTCGGTATGTTTTAGAATGCCACCTCCCTCTCATTGGCATGGATCGCCGGCTCGCACCCCCGACAAGGGAGGAGCTGGCATAAGCAGTAGCCGGGGATCTCGAGATTTGAAATTTAAATCTTTTTACAACTTTGTTCCCGTGTAGTCTTTGGTGTTGAATACGCCATATGGGTATCTTACGGCCCGACCACGCGAGCCCGCATAGGGTCTACCGCGTGCTGGCATGTGCACGTGGCGTGTGGTGCTCTGAAGACCAAGTCTCTCATCATCCAAGGGTGGAACCCGCCTCCTTAACCCTACCCATACCCTATTCCTCTATGGCGGACATTCCTCTGGCTTCGAAGGGCTTATTTACACTAATCAGCCATTCTCACGCCTAATGATAAACCCCGCTTGCTATATCCCGGCGGGTGCTGCTAGGACGCCCCCACTGACGACCAATCCCCTTCCATCCCTTCCCCACCAGTAGAGCTCCGACGCTCCGGTTGAGGCAAATGAGGCGTCCCGTCGGCGGCGCCGCAGATGTAGTGCTCGGGGTCGGTCGGGGTCGCTGCGTTGCTGGGCTACACTAGGGCCATGTTGGCCTCCTCCGGGGAGAGGCGGGGCATGCTGTGGGGCATGTCGTGAGTCGCGCCCATGATCCGAGTTGCCGCCGCCGCGGCACCTCACTGAAAAATGACGGCCATCTACTGCACCGTAGTGCCTGCTGTCGCGCCGCCGCTCTCGGCGCTCTGCTCCGGCACCGCGCCGCCCCTCTAAAGGTGGAGGATCACGGCCTTCAATTCGGCATGTTGGCCGGGTTCTTGGCGGTGTACCACCGCCCGCAGCTCCGCCGGTAGGGCCTACCGGCGGAGGTGGTTCTCCGACGACTCGCGTCCACGGACGCCCTTCCTCGGGTTGGTGCCCGCCGGCGAATCGACGCTGCTGGCAGCGCGGTCGCGTGGGCCCGCCGGGCTGCGAGAGCGGCTGCTAGGAGGCGCAGGGTCACATGGTGATATTGCTGGGGCGGAAAGGGCTCGCGCCGCCGGGGAAAGGAAATACACTACGCTTACGGAATGGGTCGTAATGTAGTCGTAGCATCTCGGAACATGTCGGAATGACTATAATCGCCCGTCATGATTTCGTAAGAGACCGTATCAGACGTTATATAACCGTTGTGCACGCGAAAACTCAAGGATGGAGCTTTCAACATCATGTGCCACATGCGCCATTTGGCGCCGGCTATCAGTCCGCGCACGCTTTATCGGTGCTGATGCATGGGGTAGATACGGCACGGGCACGTCACGGGGCGGCTTTTTGAGTCGGGGCAGGAAACTGATATTAAAAGTCCGAGCATCAATCCCGACAGCAAGCCGTGCCGGCCGCGGTGTCTATCACTTTTTATTATCCGCGCCGGGGGTGGCGGTGGGATTCTTGCCGGCCGCCATGAAGAGCGGCGATCCTCTGGGCCCGGGGGGGCGCTGCCTCTATTCGGTGGCGGTGGGTTTCGGCGGGCTGCCGGCTTTTTGCCGGCTGCCAGATTCTTCCCCCCGCCAGCCCTGCCGCCCTTCGTGCCGGGGGGGGGGGGGGGGGGGTCAGCCTCAAGCTCCTCTTGCACATTAGCAGCCGCTGCGTCTGCGGCCTTGGCGGCCGCAGTCACAGCGCTCGCGTTGTGGCGGAGGCTCTTCGAGGCGGCCTTGGTCAGCGCTGCCTGTAGCTCCACGATCGCGTGGCTCGGCCGGTTGGTCGCATCGGCGAGCGGCAACGCAACACGCGACTTGGGAGGCCGGGAGGATACACCCGACACGCGCACAACCCCTCTACTAGGAGGCGGTACTGCGGGGCGTGGCCCGGGAAGGGGGGGGGGGGGGGGGGGTCGTACAAGTGCTTGCAATGAACGCGCGGGTAGGCGTTGAAGTACTCGCAGTAACCAACGGCGCACCCGACTCGGCCACCGGAGTAACCTCGCAGACGTTCCCCACCTCGGTACATAGGGCGTTGAGCGGCGGGGTGGTGCCGTTCCTGTAGTGCTGGCCGAGGATGCCCTCGTGCCAGGCCCTGGCGAGAGCGCGAGCCCTCTTCATGATGTCTTCGCTTGGCTTCTTGCCCCTAATCAGCTTGGCACCCCTCGATTCGTTAGGGTAAGCGCGAGCCAAGTAGCCGCGCTTGTTGGTTATCTTCCTACTCGTGGGCACGGATCAAGCCGTTCGTCCGGGGCAAACTACTGTTGCTAGCAACCTTGGGGGGGGGGGGGGGGGTCAAGGCACTGCTTACTTGCGGAAGGCCGTCATGACGGCCCTCTTCGTAAAGATCGCATTGCACTTGGTGAATCTGCAACGCATGTTGAACTCATAGTAGCAAACCTCCTCCGCCCACGGAGGCGCGACGACAACGTGCTTCGTCGTAGCCCGGATAGGGTAGTGAAGGCCGGTAGCCTCACAGCGGGGCCACGCTAGGTCGAGGACCTCGTCGATCACGCGGTCGTATTCGGCTGGAAGCGAGAGGTGGGGGCGGGATCGGTAAAACACGACTCGAGTAATATCTGCTGGTCAATAAAACCGCGCAGACGAGAGCAGCACTGCGCTTACCTTGCACTTCATCTAGCAGCGAGCCCGCTACGCCGCTTTCGCTAGTCAGTTGGGCTGTTGGCCAAGCCGAGGACAGCGTTACCGGCGCACGCGGCGGGTTTGGCACCGACGCGCGGTATTCCACGGGCGTGTTGCAGGTGAAGTACGCCACGACCATAGGCTCGCCCGTTGCCTCGTCGTCCGTCACAGTGAAGCCGCAGCCGGCGAGCTCCGTCTTGTTGCCGTCCCACTCTGCGGCGTCAGGGGTGGTGCGCTCCAGTAGGTCAGCAACGTCGTAGCCGAGCTGAGATCCCGGGGTCTGCTGGGGGTGGACCCGGAAGGTGCAGCAATCCTTGTTGCAGAAGAGCTGGTCAAGCAGCCCCGATGCGGTCGTGCCTGGCCAAGCCATCGATTGGCATGGAGATACCCTCCGGCCGCAGCTTCTTCCCTAACGGTGTAGCCGGCTGCAACATCACACGCTTGCATCCCGACATCGCGTATAGTGTATGTTAGGTGGGAGAGTGGCGGGTGGGACAGAGAGTGAGGGGTATCGAGCATGTCGCGGACTTGGCGTGTGACACTCTGACCGGACCCCAAGCCACGCCGGCCGCACGCTGCAATACTACTGTTGATAGCGGCGGGCACACATCACGTCGCGTCTGAATATTTGAATATGTAATCTGGTCGTAATGTACTTGTAACCGCGACTGTCACGGTATAGCCCTGCTGTAATCCAGTCGTAACATGGCCTTAACGCATACATGAGAAGTGTGTTGCTGTATACTTTGACGCTGGTTTAGAAGCCAATGCGATTGTGTGCCGCTCCACGGCGGCAACACGTGGCCTAGCTTTGCAGGCAAGTGAAATATAAATGTTTTTATTTGCAGCGATGAGCACTCATCACCCCCGCCCCCAGCCCCGCCCTCGCCATCGCCGTGCTGCTGATGTTGCCGCTGTTGCTACCGCTGCCGCTGCACATTGCTCATACTAATGGACAAGGTTGCAATGTAAGGGTTAACTACACTGTCTCTAATACTGTTGGCAGGAACTAGTAGTGCAGTGTCATTGTGTGATATGTGCACCATTTGTACTCATCTACATCACCCGCGGTCAGCCCATACTTGCTCAAATGGTCTGTCACCCTATCGCGACTAGCGTGGTAGACACACAGCTCGTCGATGTAGTCCAGCTCCATATGGAGCTCGTGATAACCCCGACGGCGGTTTGCACCCGGCGGCCCCCTAGTGCGCCACGCGCCTGTGCCAGTTGGTGTGCGGGGCAGGGCCAGTTGGTGTTCTCTGGCTCATAGAGCTCGCACACAACCAAGGTGAGGGGGAGCAGGGGATATGCAATGTGTGTAACTTCCAGGATGTATTGCACCAGCCCTATGGTGACTTCATTGTTGAAGTCCTCCACAGCAGCCCGGCTGTAATGGTACAACATTAGCATGAATGAGCTTATCAAAGGCGAGAGGCAGGGCGACAACCTGCACGAAAACACCATCGACGCATACACATGTCAGGGTGCACGACATGCTTGCCGTAGGTGATGGCTGGCAGCCACTGATGTGACAACGGCTTGTGAGGGCGCCGCGTTGTCTCCTTGTATGGATATGCCACCTGACATTTCGAGCATCGGAGACATATAATTTAGCGCTACAACGACACTGCAAGGAATGGTTGGCAGAAGCATGTGCGCGACGTGGGAAGCTCACCTTCACCCAATAATTCCGTTTTGCGCCCTTCGTGCGAGTCTTATGCCGTCTCACGTTGTCAAACTTTCCCCGGACAGTTGACTCGGTCTCGAAAAAGTAGTCGTCGTCGTCATCCTCCAGCTCGTCCTTGCGTCCGCCCAAGTCCCGCCTCAGCCGGTGCTCTGGCTCCCATTCCTCGTTGCCCACAGCCCCGCCGTCCTCGGCAAGTAGCTCTTTAAGCTCGTGCATGCCACATGCCACTTCCAGGGTTCGCAATGACACGCGAGCAAGTGCAAGGCATCTCCGCCGGGCACATACTGTGGGTAGCTCCTCCATCTCCTCTCGCGGCAGCTGCGCGACGAGCCCTTGCAGCCGCTCCCGAGATATCAAAATCCGCTCCACTTGTTGTTGTGTGAACTCCTCCCAGTCGCTGTCCGCGTAGTCTATCCTATAAAGAACTCCACGCGAGTCTCTCCGCCATGAAGTGACCCGGCCACGGCGGTTGGCACGAGGGGGCGAGCTTGTAAAATGAGAAAATGCGGCCCGCTGGATATGGTGCTACGGGTGCGTGCGAGAGCGCGGCCAACCTGTCCGAACCAATCGCCATCCTCTCCGAATGACTTCGTCACGAGAAGCCCGACGTATCCGTTAGCCTTGGCGCCGATGGGGTCGGGATCCCCAGCGTCCATCTCAACCTCGTCGCTGCCGGGGCCGGGGCCGGCGGGGCTACGGGTGGGTGACGGCGGGGACGGGGGCTGTGAAGGACGGGACGAGGTCGCTGACGACGGCGGCGGGTCGTCGGGCTGCGTCCCATCGCGAGTAGGGGCACGCCTCGAACCGCGACCTGATGGCTGTTGGGTTTGACTAGGGCAAGGTTCGACGGGGGGGGGGGGGGGGGGGGGGGGCTTGCCCGGGAGGGAGAGCGCAAGCACTGTACCACTTCTGTGGCCATGAGTAGAAGGTGCTCCGGGCTAGCATCCCGTGGCATGAGTTGCATTGTATGCGGTTGCCGCCCAGCTGAATGACGCCGGAAGGTGGTGTCCACCCCACGCGGTCGCCTAGAATCTGCATCCGTACATTCCGCTCCCATGCATGGCGGCGCGGCTGGCGTGTCGATCCCAGTGGCTTCAGTGGCCCGCCTGCGGCCGGTGGCCCACCTTGCGACGGCGGCTCTGACATTGTGTTGTGGTGATGCCCGCCCGCGAGCGCGGTGGAGTTAAAATAGCGTATCACCACAATATCAGCGACGCACATCCTACTAGAGGGATTAAGTACATTCGGCTACCCGAGGCAGTTGGTACGGGCGTGAGTAGGAGACGAAAAATGGGACAAGTATGTCAGCACCCGGGACCCGCTGCCCGTAAAGTACTAGACATCAACCGTTCCGTAGCCGTCTAGGGCGATTCCATCACCGCGTGCGCGATTTAGCGAGTACCCGGGCCGTTATCTCATAGTGATCAGCAACGATACGACCGGATTACGACCGGGTACAACCGGGTACAGCCGAAAACCATGATTCCGGGCCGTTACGACTACATTACGACCCAGACCGCAAGCGTAGTGATAGGGTCCAGTCGGCAGGGTGCCCGTTCTCGCGGTGGCGTCCGGAGTCGCCATCGCGGTTAGCACGGCCGGCAAGGTGCCATGTGATTTCATCCCCCATGAGGCCCGAAACCTGCGGGTTGTCGAACCATACGACTTGGGGCAGGCGTTCGATGTCCACCGTTGGGTCATCCGAGTCTACTCGCTCGGGGTTGCACGGCGGCTTGTTTTGGTCGAGGAGCAGCTCCGACACAGATGTCCTCTCGTCGGACTTCCGCTAGAGGACCCGGCTGGCGTCCCCCCGCGGCAGGTGTTGTTTTACCGCACCAGTGGCCACCATGCGGCGGGTAGATGCCGGCCCCCGGCAGCCTAGACGCATGGGTGGGCATCGGCTTGGAGCAGACGCGGAGCTCGCCGGAGCTCGGCGTGTCGCCCCAACACCCGGTGATCTCTACCGCGCCAGCCGCCGCTCCGTCTCGGCGCGGCTAGCAGCGTCGATTTGGTGACCGGCCTTCACCGCGTCGTTGAGGATCAGCGACACAGTGGGGTATTCGGGGTACCCTCTTGGCTAGCCCGTCACCGTTAGCCGCGACATCCGAGCCAATGGGCGTGGGTAGTGCTGCGGCCGCGGCGGCCGCGGCGCTGCCTCGCCCGGAGAGTTTAGGCAAAGAAGGGGTCGGAGGAAGCTGTATTTCGAGGGCTTTGGCCACGCTAGTCCAAGATAGGACCGGCGCGGCTGGCCCCGGATCGTTTTGCATATCTTGGTCCATGGATGCTACGGCGATGGTGGGGTCGGGGGGCTGCGGCGGCTCGATGCCGGCAGCTGAGGCGGTGGTGGGTGGGGGGGGGGGGGGGGGGGGGGGAGGTTACTCTTCAAAGACCTATCTCCACGGACCCTATCCACACGGGCCTCAACACGGGAATAAAGTACTACTCTCTTGACACCGGAAAAAGCGGCGGAGAAGTATGAAGTCCCATGGCTCTCCAGTACCGATTCAACCGCGGGCATACGGAGTACACGCGCATCGCGGCTGTCAAGCAGCTCATCGCCAATAAAGGCCTCGACCTCGAGGCTTACCCGCACTCGTTCGACACTTCGACCTCCGACCCGTGGGACCGAACGGAGAGACGGCGATCATGGTTGGGGCATATGCCGCTACGCTCCGAGATACGCGCATGTTCGTGGTGGCCTTTGAATCACCTATCAAATCAACGGTACAAACACGTCGTCAAATCCGGATACACCGTCGTCGAATCCGGATACAAATCCGGATACACCTGAAGCATGACCCGGACCACCCGGACTATCTGCGCGTGCGGACGGTGCCGGTAACCGAGCCTGGCGAAATCGCGCTGCGTGTCCCAGCTCATCCTTGTATGCATGCCAACAACATCGGGCGCGGCCCTTCGTAAACGCCGCCCGGAACCGCTGCGCGCCCCGACCCCCCGGGCGAAGATCATGGCGCCTTATTCACCCTCGTAGCCCTAGACGGCCACGGCAGCGGTTGGCTGGGGCTAAAAACCACCCAATACGACAAGCGCGGAATTCCCGTCACGGGCAGTGGCCCAACTGCGCCGACTTCACGATCTCGACGCGCGCCGGCGCGAAGACCCGCGCGACGATGCGCAGCCAAGCCACTCGGCCACAACGGCAGCCGACTCGAGCGCGGACCACATGGACGAGGACCGCCTGGGCATCGACGAGGCGCTTATGGCCGTCAATCTCCCGGAGGCGGTCGCAGCAACGGACCTTCCGACGCTTGAGCGAATTATTTTTGCGGCGGCGGCAGCGGTCAACACCGAACGACGAGACACCAAGCCCAACCGGACTATTATTTCCCCGGCGGCGAGAGCCCTCTACGCCCCGATCCGCTCACCATGAGACCCGGCGCCTCCGGGTAGGGGCTCACGCAGCCCGGCAGGCCCGCACCGCCGGCGAACCGCCGGCAGCGTCACTCGCCGGCGTGAGGGCCGAGGACAGGCATCCGAGGTCGCGACTCCTCCACCGGGACGCCTTGCTGGTGGAGTTGCGGGCGGTTGTACATCGCCAAGAACCCGACCATCATGCCGAAACCTGTGCCCTAAGCCTTCACCTAGAGCGGGGCGGCACAACAGGCCGAGGAGGCCGGCGCGGCTGCGGGCACTACGATGCTGCGGCTTGCCGGCATTTTGAAAGAAGGGGCATCGCGCGGAGTTGCATATCCAGGCGCTGCGAATCCGCAAGACCCACCACGCAGCCGCGCCCCGTCCTCTCCCCGGCGGAGGCCAACAACGCGCTGGGGTAGCCCAGCCACGTAGCGACCCCGACCACCCCCGAGCTCAGCACATGCGACCCTGCCGGCGGGACGTGTCGGCTACTTCAGCCGAAGCGCCGCATCTCTTATGGTGGGGACAGTAGGGCGGAACGGGAATGGGCGCCCATGGGGGCGCTCTAGCTGCACACGCCGGGATAGCAGGCGGCGGTTATCATCAATATGGAGACTGGCGGATTTGTATGGGGCCCTAAAAAGCACAAGGAATGTCCGCCAAGGAGGAACCGGGTGAGGGTAGGGACACGGAGTAGGGGGGTTGCACGATCGAAAAATGAAGTACAAGGGAGACGGGTCCTCCCCGCGAGACGAGGGACATGGCCTTCAGAGGGTTGTAAGCTACGCACTATTTAATTAGTGGACCCTATGCGGGTTCGTGCCGCCGAGTCATAAGACAGCTGGCCCGTCTAGCATCGAAGAATAAGCGGGGACAAAGTTGTAAGAAATTTCAAATTTCAAATTTCTGCCGATCTGAAACGGGCGTGCAATGCGAATCGGATGATGTGGCCGTTGATCGCGCGGGCGGCAACATCACCCTCTGTTCGTCAGATCAAGGGTGATCATCGCAAAGGGTTAGCGGCCAAGCCCTTGCTGCATGTGCCGATCGAGCACCGTACATTATTGGCAGGTCCAATAGAGTACCACGCCCGGGGGCGCACGCAGTTCAACCGGGATTCTAGAACGCCAGCAACTTGCCGGACAAATTCTCGAAAAACAGCCCGGCAGAGGAGCCACTCACATCGAGCACCCTATGTTTGTGGTTGCATGACGTGTGCACCGGCGTTGGCATGTCCCCGCCCCCACTCTTCAAGTGGACGTCACACAGCGTGCGCAACGGTGCGGCATCTGCGGCATCATGCATTGGCGACCCCCTCCCCAATATTCGATGGATGCCATTTTACAATTGGGCTAATAAAAACTGTGACTTCGTCATAGGCCGGTACATTGATCCCACGATGCTGCCCACACATGTTGCATGGCATTTCTTCGGATGATTGGATGCTAGTCGCCCATCCGCCTAGCAGTTGTACCGGCTTTTAGTCGTGGACGGTTCCTTGACAAAAACCTGACGCATACGTCGGTAAATGCTTATTTTGATCAATATTGGGGTTTGGCAACCCTAGCATTGTTGAGGAGAGGAGCAATACACTGAGTCCGCTACCGGTTCATGTGATATGTCCGAACGGCCGCCCCACCTGCTCGTCCCTATAGAGCAGCTCGCTCGTGCTAGACACTCGGCCACCACCTGCCTTTGCGATCGCCGACCCGGCCCGCGCAGCCCACCCTCTCAGCCCTATTTCTGGGCTGAGTAGCGAATATCACCCATCGTGTGGGCGCCTTTTAGCCCTTTAATAGTTAAATTTGCAAGCGAGCTGTATCTGTATTATTGATAGATATTTGTCATCAAAAGATGTTGATGTTACTGTCGGTATTAGTGTATTATAATTGTTAGAGATACATACGTTATGATGCGGGCGGAATAACCCTATCATGTGATGTACATGTAGTTACTAGCAGCAGCAATACGGTATTCCGCCAAGCAGGTAGGTAACTACACCCCTCCACATAAATATGGGGTGCGCATTTGATCCACATGCCCATGCGCGGCTACACTGAGACCGTGCGCGCGCGTGCATGCGTGTTACTCAGGGACGTACGACTATTGGGAAATGCCGCGATAGCGCGATATACCCCATATTGCCACGCGATAGCCGTTGCCGTCAACGCTTTCATTTAGGCAAAAGCAGGGCTTTTGGCGCTAGCGCTTCAAAACCACAAATTGCGCCACTCGTGTGCACAAATAGGCATGGCACATCACAGCCCCCGTACTCATACCACATCACCCTTGGTATGGGCACTATCCGCCATACACGTAGGGCATTGAAATTAGGTCAATCACGACCTGGACCAAGCCCTACGTGTCGATGACGAGGGTTTATGGCCAAAATCATGGACAAAATGCGGCTGTGATCGTTGAACGCGCAGGCGGGAGAAGGTTCTCGCAGCCTACTTGCCATAGGCAAAAGCTTTTCTATAGCGGTGCATGGCCGCATGCTCATAGCTCGCCATGGTGAGCCCAGTGGGGCGGCAATGGCGTGCGCCTTAATGCGCCGATAATGGTGGAAATAATATTGTGAAAGGGGGGATCCGGCATGGCGGCCGTGGGCATCGCTCAAGGGGGGTATGTGCCAAGTATGAGTATTCCGTGCACAAGTACATACGGCAACACACTGTCCCGCCACCGTGTATCGGGTTTTGAGATCCCCTTAGCGTTAAGTTTCACGCCAACGTGTTAACCACACACTGCCACGGACGTCAGATTTCGACATAGTACTTATTAAAAAATAAAACAGTGCCTAAATGGCCTCGGACGACCGTGTAGGTTGCTGCTGTGGAATTTGTAGCTCTGCTCGCGTAGTTTTTATTGGTAGTTATCTGAAATGTTTCTGACATTTCCTCGCAACGCACTGAGCGATACCGCAAGTTTGAGAGATGCATCACAAGGCGGCAATGCAGTGTCGATGGTATTACGCCACATCGTGCACGCGCGCACGCCACTATGGCCCCACCCGAAGCAAAACTACGCTATCCTCTTTGCTGGCATGTTTCCTCGCCAACCCATGGTCATCCCACCATGCAATGGTCTATGTATGCGCGGCGGGACGTGTGGGGCACCAAACCCCGCCCGTTGTTGTGGTGGTACTAGATACGCTCAGTGTGGCGCAAGTGCCACTCGTGTAGGGCGAAACGGGCTGCTTACACCCCATGGTGGTAAAGGCTGAGCATAAATGTGCAATATTCCAGGATTTCATATCATAAAATCCCTAGATTCAGCTGCCTCTACTATTCGTAAGCTCGGATTCGGCGAAAAAGGGGCCTGGGACTTATGTGGAAGGGTGTAGCAGATACCTGCGTTTTACGGACGTAAAAATGTATCTACTCCTGTGGCGGAGATAATAGTACGGTGGGTAAGTAGGATTATTGGCGCGGTAAACTACCCGCGTCTATTAAAAACCGTACATACATGGCCTTACAGAGAAGAGGAAAATAAAACCGCGCTCATATTAGGCGAATAAATACAGCATTATTGTCCGCGAAACACCGTAACTTTAAATAGAAGGCAAGGCGTGAGAACCCCATCTAGCCAAAGCGCGCCGCCAGCCCCAAACGACACGGATGAGCAGTGCTACCCACCCAGCCAACGGTGCAGGCGACTTGCGGACGTGTGTGTATCGGTAAGCAGCGTGACTGCGTTACTCATTCCCTGCAACATAATTCATGCTTGATTTTCTTTTACAGCCAGATTTTGTCACTAGCAGTGGTGACATATATCACCAAGCCAAGGATATCACATCCACACTACATTCTCAATCTGAGCGAACTTAATTCTTTGCTGATTGTCACTTTTCGCCCATTTCCAGCAGTTTAAACTTTTCAATTGGGATGAGTACTTCATTCCTACGGAAGGTGGCAGGCACCGAGGGGTCATTATAGCGTGCTGTGACAAAGCCAACTCCAGGTACAAGCTTGTCCTTCATGAGGATTTCACGAAGCTCCTCCTGCTTCAGTCTCGCAGCCTCCTGCAGTATGCATTCACGTTTTCAGAAATGACCACATGGATTTTCCACGACTCACCGCATGACGCAGGCAGATGGACAACTACCTCGGTTGCTGTGCCATTGAACTCCAAAGCCGCAAAGACACCACCTTCGCACTTTCTGATTGCGATTCCCGCCTCCTCTGGGACAGGCGCAGTATCTTCCTGTGCAATGGTCACGAAAACTTGTGCTAAGCTCTCAAGCGTGATTGACATGATGCTGTTTGGAATGCGAACTTGTGACTTAGTGGAGAGTGAGGTGAAGCACCTCAAAGTCGGTGATCACGAAGCTCATTGTCTTGTCGTCAGACATCACTGGTGTGGTCATGGCCATTTTGGATGATGATTTGTTCCCTCCAAATATGTACTTTGCAAGTGACTGGAATGCGCCGCGACGGTCGGACTGGGTGGGCATGGTGCCGTCATCCGTGAAGACCTTCTGAGCCACGAGGTATGGAGCATACTCCCGCACCTGGTGAGTATGTAACACGGTAATACTCATCACACATGGTGGGATTCAGATACAAAAATTTCGAACCCCCCCCCCCCTCTCCTCGTACCAAACGCACGCTAACGTGGAAAAGCGCATTGCTCACCTCGTATGTGGCAAACTTTTTCAGAATGGTGTACTCCGGACCCTTCAGGTCTGGCGGTGTGCGCTTCAGATTTGAAACCTTACATGTGGCGGAACACAATGCAGCACATAAGCGAAGTTCGGGAAACGGGCACAAATGAAGGTTGATCCGGGACTGAATGTGTGACATTCACCTGAGAGGCTAGGTGCATGACAGCTTCAAGACTCAGAAACTGCTGATTGTTGATGGCATCCCACTGCATGCCAACCGCATACATGCGAAAACAATTAATATTTCGGATGAAATTGAGCAGTGTTCAGCACATCAGATGGTATAAGCAGCAGGCACAGTGCTCACGTAGTCAATGTGCTTCACAATCTTGCCACTGATGTCATCCATGGTGTAGATAGACAGGCCTGCACAGCCATCCATGCTCTACGTTCACATGGCTCTCAACCAGGACATTTTTTACAACTATGCATCCATGATGAAAACACCACCCCACAAAAAAGAACCTCCATCAATTTGTTTTGATCCCAATATCTTTTTGGCAACATGCACCGTGAATGGGTGCTTGCAGAACTCCGATTACCTGTGAACGTGAGTTTGGGGTCCCAGATGTTCCTGAATGGAGAGTACTTGTTGACCCCGATCTCCATGTTCATGGTCCACCTACATCAGTGACAATAATTTGTCCTTAATCCCCCCCCCCACACACACACAACCGTTCCGGGGACGGGCTGTGCACTAGGGTTGGGATCTGCCAGATATGTTGCTGGCATAAAAACAGGTAGGCTGACATGAAGGAGTGGAAATAAACCGCGCACCTGCTTGTGATCTCATTTGGCCCAGACTGCCACATTCCATGCAGGATGAACTCCGGGTTGAACACGGAGCGTAACATTTTTATGTTGAATAGATACCCCTGCAGCATCCAGCACATACTCATCAGACGCAGCTCCGACAGCTACGGGATATCAACAGGCATTGCAGCTACCGCACCAGGTAGATATGAGTACCTGGAGCGAGTCATATTTGGTGATGGGATCCTGGAAATCAACGACATCTCCGTACCTGCAAGAAGTATGTCAAACGCATGAGCAGTGCGCGCATGCGTGCACAGACACTCTGTGAAACACATGAAACAAAGCTTGCATAATAAATAAGCCGCTTACATAGATTCATCGATGCCCTGGTCGTCAAACAGATGGGGAAGATCTGCAGCGATATACACAGAACGGCACGAGTTATCACGCAGCACACTCAGCCGTCCCCATACGCTACAACCTGCCACTGCGGTGTGCGGTCGCAGTGGAAGTGTCTCATCAGAGCTACATGGAAACTTTGCGAGGCGCACCCTCTTCTAGAAGCTCCATCATCTCTTGTACTGCCGGGTCGTCACTCTTCACGATTTTGCTCTCCACCGCCTTGGACGCGCCTTCCACACTAGCACGCAACGGGGCGCGCCCCCTGTACCCAAGTGTTCTGCTTGCCGACACACAGCGCTGTGTTTCGGCTAAAAGCAGGGCAAATCGGCGCTGCGCGGACACGCCGGAGTTGCAAGTCCACACTGCCACAGTGAGCCATGTTCGCTGATAACCGCGACATAGGTAGTGTCTTTACGCTGGGAGCTGGTGGGCAATATGGGCGCTCTCCAAATCTGTCAGGATCTCGCGAAAGGCACGGAAAAGTATCCCAGCTGCGCGTTAAAGCCAGCTGCTCTGACTGCCAAGGTCTCACGAAAGGCACGGGAAAGTATCCCAGCTACGCCCTGCTGGCTGGCGTCGAGTGGAGGTGAATCGCTCCTGTTCGCGGATGGAGTTGTACGACGTGCTGCGGACGACAGGATTTTAGGCGCGCGCGAATAATGTCTGCGCTACTGAGTCCGGCACTACCAGCACGTACCGCACTGCGCCTGATCGCCGCGACGCAATCCTTACTACCGTACCGTACCGGTAGTGGTCGTTCTAATTCTGGGGAACTGTCCTTTTTGTAATTCACACCGGTAGTGGTCGTACGGGTACCAGTGCATTTTTGTTTTCCCGCCCCCAGGACAGGACTGGCCACTGAAACTGAGCGTTGTCAATTGCCATGGATGTACCTAAAGGCAGCTTGCGAAGTACAGCTGGAGACCGGCATTTGAAAATGCCGATTTTCCGTGCCGTAGCCCGCCGCATATAATGCGGCGGCTGTCGGTTTGATTGCTCATTCTCTCGTCGTGCTTGCCGGCGCTTTGCTTTAGTCGCTACATATGTTGTACTACAGACCAGTCACGAATCTTAGCACCTACCATGACCCACTTCCACGGCTTGCTGCTACTTGCGGCCATCGTCTTTCATGTAGCGACTACCCCCATGCATATACGTTGGGAATAACGACCATGAGGCTGGCCCTTCGGAGGGTCCGTCCCCGTTCGATAAACGCGTTACTCAATTAGAGGGACGCTGTCAAGGAGGCTTCTCGCGGCATAAAATCTGCGGAGGAGCTGCTTCTCTCTACTGAAGGAGAGAGATCTCATGAGCACTACTGCATGCTCATCGATAACTACACCGCCCGAAGGACTGCACTGGAGGCGCAGCTCGATGGCTTTATCATCAAGGGCAAGGAGGCCAACAAAATTCCGGAGGGAGCCAAGGCAAGGCGGACGGAGGCTCCTTCGTTCTGCTCCTTCTTCGCGTCGCTCAAAACGCTCTCAGCGCAGGGCGGAGGACGACGCGGCTGACTCCGACGACGACGAGTTCGGCAGCGACTTTAAGCTTCTTCCTCGGGAGCTTCCCCAACCTCGTGGAGGTTTCAAGGAGAAGAGCACTAGTAAAACTACTCACGTTGTCCGTACCCAACAGGTTCAGTTTAAGGCGCTCGTCTTTTATATTACTTGGCAGCTCTATGATACTATGATTCAAGCATATCCCAATACTACGAAGAAGGAGGTTCCCGCCAAGCGCCCCGTCCATATAGAGGAGATGAAGTCGTCCACTTCAGAGTGGACCGTACCTCGCTTTCTTAGGAATTTGCTTCGTACCACATACGAAGAAACCATGGTTTTGTGCCTGTGGTACAATCGTTCCTCCGATACTGCCGAAATGTATCGTCGAGATGATATGTGCGGCCCAGATATGACTCTGTCCCCCAAAGAAAGAGCTCGTAAAGCTATATATGAAGCTGACGAAGCCCTTTATTAATAAGGCAAATCAGGCTTCCACCAACACTGGAGGAGGTGGTCGTGGCGGTGGTGCTGGCCGTGGTAACGGCGGCAAGCGTGGTGGCCGTGGTGGCGGCGGCGGTAATCGTTATGGAGGTCGAGGTTATTACAAGGATTTCGATCCCCTTGCTATGGCTTTCAGTAATGGCCGGCAACTTATTGGCGCAACAAAATAACCATTTTGGCTATCTACCTTCTGGTGGTCGTGTTATCGGCCCTTGCCATGGTTGTGGCGCGTTGGGCCACTTGAAGCATCACTGCCCTAATGCCAAGAAGGGCTGATTTGATGTACATCTCCGGATGTGTACACGGCTTCCCACAGCATGTACTTGGTACTTCTCTATGGTAATGCACATGTGCATTGATCCTCTGGGATCTGAGACTGTCCATGCAGCTCTCTTTGTATTTTCATCTTCTGTTCTCAGCTCTAGTTGATAGCTTCCTTTAGCTTTTGAAATATACCTCTGCTGTCCGTTCACCATTTGCTTTGTAAGTAAAGCCTCTGAGGCTAGCTGACTATGATTCAGTTTTCATTTTGCCTTTTCTTCGCTCTTGCCTCTCTATGTCCTTTGGCTCTGATGCCCGTTTGATTTGCACTTTTTCACCACTGGGCCGAGTACGAGGCCGACACAGACGCAGACGACGCCGTCATCTGCCCCCCGACCCGCACACTACTGGCCCTCCTGAAGATCCGCGAGGTATGGAAAGCCCGCCGCTCAGCCAACTCGGTGCGCCTCGCACTCCTCGATCCTGATGCGGCGCTCCTACTCCAGGACGTGTGCCGCGACGCAGTACTGGCGCTGCCGTTTGGCGACCAGTCGCAGGGCCGAGCAGTGATCCATGCTACGATAGAACACTGCGAGGACCGCGAGGACCAGCCAACCACCCCGTTCCCAAGAGTACTGCCCCCTGCACTAACCAAACAGTTCGTCCGATGCGCACTGACGGCCAAAGCGATCTGCACCGGCCCCCTGGCCAACCTGGAGCTGCCGACAGTGGAGCAGCTGGCGGAGGCCATCGCAGCTACCATCAGCCATCGCACCAACACACCTCCAGAGGTGCGCAACACGCGCAGTGGCTGACGGACATCATGACAGCTGCTGGGGTCGATGTGCACCACCACCACACCGAGCCGACACTGCTGCGCGTGGGAAACGACAACCTCTGCGCCATCTCCCTCGGCAAAGAAGACGAGGAGTTCGCGGACACCATGCGCCTGGCAGTGGCCCACACTTCCCCTGTCGCACTACTGCGGGCGATACGCCTCCGCACCATCGTCATCTACCTCACGGAGTTCGAGTTCGACCCCTCGGACCTGCTCATCCACCCCTTCAGCCAGACGATCCGGGAGGCGGGAGAATTGGGAGGCAACATAGGCCACAACCAGATCCGACGCGTAGCGATAGGCCTGCGTAAGAAGGACCGAAAGACCGCCCCAACGCCCCTCGCCCTACGAGCCACCGGGCGCCCAGTCTACACCCTTACCCTGCAGCTGACCGCCCACCACCACATCGTCATCGGTGGCACCCGCGGCACCGACGGAACAGAACAATGGCGCAAGACAGTGACAACAACGCCGGAAAGATCAACGCCGAGCCAACTCCGGCACCAACCGAGAGGCGCCCTGCCGACACATCGCCAGCCCCAAAGCTACCACCAGCAGGCCCGAACCAACTTCCACCTCCAGCGACCCCGGCAGCCCAGACCACACCCCAAGTCCGCGACGCCCCCCCCCCCCCCCCCCTGGGTTCGAGCACATAACACCGAGGCGAGGAGCGGTTGCAGATGCGGTAGCAGCCATCGACCATCGCGGAGCATCAACGGAGCGCGCCCCCGCGGAACAGCTCACCCAGCCCCTGCGCCTACAGCCACGGCCTTAGCGGTAACTGCCATGCCTGGAGCGCAGGCGGACGACGAGGAATAGCTCGAACTAAACTACGAGGAGAACGACAGCGCCATGGAGGTAGACACCGCCCAGCGTGCGGCAGCAGAGACACCATGTCTGGCTGACATATCCGTCGATTCCCCCCAACGCTCAACAGTGCACCGCACATTCCGGGAGGGCACACCCAATGGCACACATAACGCCTGGCAGAACTTCACCACCTCACCACCGCAACCACAGAGTTGCTTGCACAGTCCTCTCCTGCCAGCCAACCCGCAATAGCCGCCGAACTGGCCAGCCTCGCAGCGGAGTCACACCAGTTGCGCAACCAACAGCGCCTCTCCATCCGGCTGGAACGTCACCCCAGCCAGCCCATCCCAGCAGGCAAGGGCAAGGCAGCCACAATAGCCAAACATAAGAAGCAGCAGCCCATGGGCCGTAGCCGCTCGGACGGCGCCACCCGCAACCGCAGCAGGAGCAAGCCACGCCTCTCTGTCACCTGCGGCTCAGACAGCGAGTGGGAAACGGAAGATGATGCAGCCCAGCCGTCCAGCAGCTCACATACACCAGTAAGCTGTTGAGCGAGCCACTGCAGCAACAACCAAGCAAACTGACTCAAGACCACCGCCCACCGCTAACCATGTGCCCGGTGCAGCTCATACACCAACACACACCCGGAAACTCACCACACACACAGAACACACATCGTTGATTCCCACAACCACAACATGCAGCACATACCCAATTACATTTTGGAGGGCATCGCAGCCCCCACCAATCATACTAGCCGGCTCAGCGGTGGATAAATACTGAGCACCACATAGCTATTCCGGTCAGCCCCCTTCCCTCATCTCACCTTGATAGCTGAGGGCGGGACGCTTCGGCTGCCTAAGCTTGACCGCCGAGCTCTGACTGGGATAGGCCTGACTTAGGTAGGGACGACAGGGGGGCGCTGCTGTCCTAGCTTCAGCCCGCAAGAAGGAGGAGGGGCTTGGGCACAGTGGAGGAAGGCCGTTAGCTTGAGCTGTAATTACACCTAGTGTTCCCTACCATGGTCAGCGATAGCATGTCCTAAGAACAATTCAGTATGGCCACTGGATGCAGCAGACTAGCAGTTGTAATCAAGTTCAATAACAATTTGCACTTGTTTTCATTTGTATCGCTGATACGATTCATTTCTTCAGCTTCCGTGTGGTTGAGCATATTTATATATGTCGCTTGGAGCTTTATATTCTCATTTCTTTGTCAGATTTCTTTATTACTATCATTTACTCTTTGAATTCAAATTCAATTTTGTAATTTTGTATTCTTCTTTGTCTCTGAGTTGCAGTATAATATCAACAAATATATTCATCGTTCTTGTCTGTTTTTTTGCTGCTATGTTATAGGTGCCTCTTCTAGGAAAATCTTATGGTGCCTCTTCTTCTGGTCCTCATATTTATCATTCTGATGATGAGTTTCACTGGGCTCTCAAAGAGCCTCTAGACAGATTCGAGATGGAGCATGGCACACCCATGTTCAGAATTGGTACTCTGAAGAGGTCACTCGCTTTCAAGCGTTCTATATGCCGCCCTCGCTCATGGGTCCTGCGATGGATCGAGGATGGCTTTTCTCTTCGTTGGAAGACTGCCCCCCTGTCCCAACTGGGTTCCCCAACCTCAAAATGGCCCACCAGAATTCAGAATTTGTGGATGAGTGTGTTGCTGAAATGGTGGCTGCTGGCCATGTTTCTAAGACATCTGAAAATCCTAATGTGGTTCGTCCTATAGGCGGTGTGCCTACACCCCGCTCTGATAAGCCGTGGCTCATCATTGATATGCGGTATGTCAATGAGGCTATTGATTGCCCTAAGTTCAAATTTGAGGGTCTCATAGACCTCAAAGATATTATGACGAAAGGTGATCACAAGATCGCTTTCGACTTGAAATCTGGTTGCAGTCATGTTGAGTTCCGTCCCTCCGCAATACCTTATGTCGCCTTCAAGTGGAAGGGCAAGTATTATATGTTCAATATATAGCCTACCATCTGGATTGAAAGTGGCCCCTTATGCCTTTGGTAAGACGATGTTTGAGCTGGTTAGATACTGGCGCAGGAGAGGGTATTCATGTCCTACCCTATCTGGATGATTTTCTATTTAGTGCCCCCACAGCTGCTGATGCATCAGTGCTCAGCAGAATACTTGTATCTGACTTTGGTAGGTCGTGTTTGAGTCTTAATATGGAGAAGCGCACCCCATCTCCCGTTCAATTGCTCAGGCATTTGGGCTTCTTGGTTGACTATGCCACCAGTATACTTTATTTGTGCCAGAAGACCGGTGGAATAGGTTACAACAAGGCTTCGCTGAATTGTTGTATGCCCGCAGAGGTAGAGTGTCTGTCCGCAAGCTGGCTAGTATTATCGGCCAAGCTATCTCCATGAGCCTGGCTCTGGGCCCTCTTGCTCAGTTTTATACCCGGCATCTCTATGCCGTTCAAAATTCGGTGTGGACCTGGTCCTCTTGGGTCACTCTCACACATGAAGCTAGGAATAAACTGTTGTTTTGGAAAGAATTAGACAGAAGTTTCCATGTGGGCAGAACCTGGCCCCGTCAGCATGTGGTGCTATTAATTTGGAAACAGATGCCAGTGATATTGGTTGGGGTGGTCTTTTGATAAATTGCCTGTCGGATTCCCATCAACTTTTCGCCCATGGGTTCTTTACTATGTGATGGGAGAGAGCCGAGTCCTCTACCTTTAGAGAGTTGGCAACGGTTATCAGATGCATACTGTTTTTTATTACATTTTGTGTCGGCGCACTGGTAGTCATTTAGACTGATAACCAGAACCCCCTATGGATAGTGGGGAAGCGTAGCATATCTATCCCTATTAATGATCAAGCTATTGAATTACACCTTCTGTGTGTAAAGTATGATATCGCCTTGGATTTAAATTGGGTTCCAATAGAGAGGAACGTCCGTGCTGTTGACGCTATCAACAAATATGTGGACACTAGTGACTGGATGTTACAAAGTAAATATGTTCAGATGCTGGATGCCCGATGGGGTCCTCACAATGCTGACCTCTTTGCGAGCAACATAAATGCACACTGCAGTGTGTTCTTTTCCAAGTTTTGGTGCTCTGGCACTCATGGTGTTAAACTGTTAACTGGATGCACCATGATTGGTCTCAGTTCAATTGCTGGATTAATTCCCCATTCAGAATGGTGGGTGATGAGCTCAGGCACATGCACACTTGTGCTGCAACGGGCACTTTGATTATTCCCTTTTGGGGCTCCTCCACTTGGTGGCACGTCCTTGCACCTGACGGTGCTCACTTCATTGACGCTGTCATGGACTGCCTATGGCTCCCCATGGAGGACCCTGCCCTTTTTCTCCCGGGCCAGAACAGCGGCAACGAGAAACCACATCGACCGCCGACATGGGACATTCTGGCCATCCGGCTCGACTTTTCACGGTCAGGCCCTCCAGTTTTCCCGCTCGCGGACCGCTACGTCCACGGCGGTTGTCCACACTGCCCCCCCTCCCGGTGGTTCTAGATGCCGGCGAGGCGGTGACCCCTTGGGACGACTTCGGTATTAATCGAGATGACCCTGTCGAGTGTTCCCTTTTGAATGACCTTCGTAATTCTGCTCGTGATACTGTCGCCGAGAGCAGTGGCTCCGGCTATGCCTACGAATGGCGCCGCTTCTGGAAGTGGTGCGCCTCCCTCTCAATTCCTAGGAACCCCCTGCCGGCCTCGGATGAGACGGTGGCTCTCTATTTGCAGTTCATGGCTAATGCGGCCGAGTCGTACTCGGTTATGAAAACAACTTCCGCTGCGATTGCGTTCCACCAACGTATAAATCACTACAATCACCTCCCTACCCTCTCCTCTTGGCCCGTTATGGTGAGAGAGGCGGCTAAGCGCTCTATCGGTCTCAAGGTTTCCAATCGCAAAGAAACTTTCCTTTGGCGGGATGTTCTCGCATTTGCGTATGCGTATGCGCAAGAGAGTTATGCGTACTGTCACTTGGTAGTTGCAGTCATATGCGTCCTTTGTTTTGGCGCACTGTGCCGGTTCGACTACGCGCCGGGCTTGAGACACACCGATGTCGTTTTCACCCAGGGCGATAAATTTGCGACGTTTACATTCGTAAAAAGAAAAGCGGATCCGTACCGTCAAGGGACACATGATGTAATATATGAGATTCACGGCCCTATTTCCCTGTCCGGCTCCTGCGGCGGTTGATGAATTTGACTCGGCGTACTGGTAGGCAACTCATGTTCGTCCTATTTTTCGGCTTTTCGGCAAATTTGTCCGGTCTTCACCGGGCGAAACTGCTCCCAATGGCAAAATTATTACATTTGCCCAGTACTCGCGGTACTTGTCACAGTGGATGGGCTCTATATGGGCGTCACTGCTAAAGAGTTCCTGGCTCCTTACGGATCACACTCTTGCCGTATAGTGGCGGTGCTTCGGCCGCTGTTAATGCCGGGATTGCCCGAGAGAATTGGGGTCAACATATGGGCTCCAATAGCGTTTCGTGCCAAGTCACGTATACGAAGAGCTATGAGGAGAGAATGCTCTGGTATCTCGCGTTGTGGACGAGCGCCTAGTCGCTCATGAAACGCCGACCACACCCGTGCCTTGCGAGGTTCCCATGCCGGAATCTGAACCGGACGAGTGTACAATTCCTGAGGTGGACGGTCGCCCAAAGAATATTTTTTACTTGGTATGTTCCAGAACATGCTGATGAGGATGAGTCTTGATTTTGACTGACAACTCTACATTGGCTCCGCCGATCTTGCTTACACTCTGTTGCACACTGAGGCTACGCACTAGTGTTGTCTCAGTGCCTGCCGCTCAGTTGCGAGTGGGCATGGCTCGGAAAACTGAGCGTTTTCAATTGCCGTGGATGTAGCTGTACGCAGCTTGCGAAGTACAGCTGGAGACCGGCATTTGAAAATGCCGGTTTTCCGTGCCGTAGCCCGCCGCATATAATGCGGCGGCTGTCTGTTTGATTGCTCATTCTCTCGTCGTGCTTGCCGGCGCTTTGATTTCCCACCCGCCCTCTCTTTGGAGTCTCATTTGTATTTTGCGTATTGAGATACCATGTTTTTGTGATGTGTTTTGTGCACTGTGATGCGAGTATTGTGGTAGTAATGATGGGATTTGATGCGTTGCTTTGACCAACTATGCTAAGTATTGTGCCTTTTGGTTGAAGTGACATTGATGGACGACCGCGGGTTTGGAGATGAGCTGTATGATTACATAGAGGCAACGGTTACGCGGCTTTCTCATTTCCTGTAACGAACACCCATGTGCCCACCGACCTTCACCAGTTGCACACTGGTGCTACGTTCTATTGCTGTTTCAGTGCCTGCCGCTCAGTTGCGAGCGGGCACGGCTCGTAAAACCCTTGCAGCGTCTCTACTATGACGGCCGTGAGGCAGCGATCCCGTTTATATAGGTACGGTCGGTCTATACAAAACGCAAAAAAGCGACGCGTTGCCGTCGCCATCGGTACGAATCATCCCGTACCCGGATCGTCACATCGCAGCCATAACATGTCTATAGAGAACGCACGCGCTGTCATCACCATCGCCGTCCTGCGTGTATTCTTTGAATTACAAAACGAAAAATGTGAAGCAGCATACCGCGCTGCCTCCCCTGCGCCGGCGTCTGCCGCCAACATGGCGACACCTCCCTCCTCTCCGTTCCTAGCCACCCGCCGGAAACCGGCGGGGGCGAGTAGCTCCAAGCCTCGTCGTAGCGCCGATGGAAGCGCGCAATCGTTTGGCTCGGGCGGGTCGTCGTGGTTGAACAAGCGAGATGAGTCTGAACCACCGCCCACGCCTCAGTCGGGCATCAAAGAATAGGACCCGACTAGCAACAAAACGCCCGACTTTGCTGCGCATCATACATCCAAATCCGCCGCTAAGTTGAGGTCGAGGTTCAAGGCTGCACGCGCCGCAAAGTTACGCCGGCAGAAAGCGAAGGCGGCCAAGACGGCCAAGGCCTCGAAGCGCAAGCTTAGTGGCACGCCGCCAAGCCACAAGGCCGAAAAGAGCCCCCCAAAAACGAAGGGGGCCAAAGACGGCCAAAACCCACAGCGTCAACTCGCTCATGAGGTTTGGGGGAGCGAGTTTGGGCGGCTTTTCGGCGTAATTTTGCATTATTCTCAAGAGTGCAGGGATCGGCTGGACATGATGTGCACATGACCGAGGACACATGTACTCGTACACATAGTACAACTACCCCGCGTGTGTGTGTGTGTGTGTGTGTGTGTGTGTGTGTGTGTGTGTGTGTGTGTGTGTGTGTGTGTGTGTGTGTGTGTGTTGGGGGGGGGGGGGTCTCGATGGTTATTACTCTATGGAGTGCTGCCCTAACTGCCACCTTTTGTTCTTTGCTCAGGTGGATGGATCCGCAAGTGATAAAACTTTCAAGAATGTTTATTGGCCAGCCCTCCCACATACCTTGGACGATGCCCTAGCAAGTGACCGTATGGACCCACCCGCTGACTCGGGGGCTACACCCCTGTGTTGTACGGGCTGAAGCCAGGCTCTACCAACGGCGCATTGAATGCGGACAACAGCCGTAGGTGGGCTGGTTTCGAGCAGGCTTTACTTGCAGTATTGGCCGTTTTGCGGGAGCTATTCACTGGCTTGCATGCCGAGGGGAGAGCGCGCCTTTGTGAACGTGTGCCGCGATGGTAGAGGTAACTCTTGGCGTGCAGCCGTACACATAGCACGCAAATACGTGCTAAATAAAAAATCGTGCCCTCGTGACATTGGGTTATCAAATTCATGACTAACTATGAACAACGACACGCACAAGTATGGCTTTTACAACGAGAGCACAACACACGCCACATTGGAATGCCCCCACGCACGATGTCATGTTCACGTATGACACATGGAAGGGCGCGGCTGAAAACGAAGGCGAGGGCTGAGAATGGGCCAACCTACAATTGATGCTTGACAAGGGGAGCAAGACCTTTGTGGGCAGGTGTAAATATTTATGTACCTATACTATGTATCTACCTATATAGCATATGTACATACTGCTATATCTACCTTCTGTTGTATTTTAGACGGGCGATGCGATGAATGGCGTGTGATTTCTTATGTAAATATATTACATGATGTGCCATACCGCCCATACATGTGTGCACTCCGGAACTTCTCGTTTCCACTGCTCATTATTATCATGATCATACATAAGATATTACTGACACATATACATACTCACGTAGATTACGGGCGCATTACAACTGGAATTCCGTAAATCTAAAACCATTTTCACGGGATCCCTAAACTCAGACAAAACTCGTATATCCTCGTATGCAATGCAATTGAGTGCCGAATTACTCAGCTTGATATTGATGTTATGATGTTTACTCACTGATTGGACCGGCCTGGAAATTCAATAAAATTTCACTATGCACGGAGCATATCATACCCCAGATGATTTACTTTTTCTTGGACAAATAATCAAAATACCCCCAGAATTTAGAAATTCCATCCATGGAAAAAAATTATATTTAATTGGACGGTATTTTGATGATTTGTCTACACTCTTCTTGCTGTACTGTATGTATGGGACTGAGTGGGGGGCCGGGGGGGGGGGGGGGGCTTGGCGGGCGGCCCCGCCGGCTACCTGGTCCTGCGCGCCCGCGCGCCACTACCGGGTACCAGGTGACAATATTCATCATACCTGCACGTCGGGCACAGCTAATCCAGCTTTCTGACGGTGGCGGGGCGCCTGTCCGATGTCCGTGTGTCAACAATCCTGAGCGAAGTGAAGGGCGGTGAGGACAAGACGAAGCACTCTAGAATCCAGAGCGTTGCCTCGTCCCCGCCAGGCCTTGGACCTCGCGAACACAGAAAGACATCGGGGCTGCCCAAGAAGGAATATATTGGCAGCTTCCCAGGGGCTGTTCCCTCCGCGCGCCAGTCAAACCAGAACTTAGGATCGCGACTGTGGTGGCGCGCAGCTCTGCTTGCAGCTGACTGCTTGACTATTGCACATATAGCTTTATATCTGCATGGCCTATGATGGCCCGAGGCGGCCTAGGCGATGACAGTCCGTACAAGGTTCTTGCCGTGAAGACACTTGGCAAGACTAACGACAGAGAGGCAAGGGCTACCATGTAACACAGTAGCTCCGCATCCTCGCATCCTCGCAGATTGGCCCATTCCCTGAAATGAGTTGTGTTGCCTTTATGCAGGTTCGAAAACAGTTGGACGATGCTGTCAAGCAGGTGGAGCCGATCATGCGAAGTCGCAAATGGTCCGTGCCGCTAGTTACTGAGTTTGAGCCCAAGAACGCGTGTCTCCTGGTGAGCTCCGAGGACATACTACCGATATTTCAGCTTTGCCATTCCGCACAGGAGACCGGTACATCGGGCTAAGGGTCCTGCTGCTGCTGCGGCAGGGATTGAACGTTGGGGGTGGGGGTGGAAGGACCCAAGTTATCAAAATCAGAGTGCGGCAGCCAGGACGGAAAAATGACTTCTTCCCATACACCCATACGCTTGGCACATTGCTGCACGAGCTCGTTCACAATGTCATCGGTGCCCACAGTGCCAAGTTCTACTCCATGCTGGATGAAATCACTCAGGTGCGGATCGTGCTGCCTCAACCACCACTGTCTCTGACTACCTGCAAATGGTCGGATATTGCACCTACTTAGTATGTTGCATTGTTGTTGTATATATGGGGTGCAGCAACCAATAACCTGCCTGGCTGGGACTGCATCACAGTGACAGCGGTTCTGATCTTGATGCAGGAATGCGAAGATCTTATGGCAAAAGGTATTTACGGACCTGGTCATGGTTTTGATGGGAAGAGTGCTGGCCGCGTGGGAGGAGGCATAGCGTTGAATCCGCCTGAGCACAAGCTCAACGACCTAGCCCGAAAGGTAGGTTTGTGCAATGTATCAATCAGGTAAGGCTGGCACACAATTTTACAACTGAACTCGCCATATTTGCTTGCGCCATTGATTAGGCTGCAGAAACACGAGCGCAGCGGCATGGCGTTATGCCGCCAGGTGGCCGGCGGCTTGGTGGTAATTCAATAGCTTCTCGGAACATGACTCCTGCTCAGGTGCGCATTGACATTTTTGATAGTGCGCGTCGCTGGTGACATGTGCAGGCAGTATCTCATTGTTCAATTGAACGGTCGCACTTATCTCGCGCGCAATTTTGTTTTATATCAACTACAGGCAGCAGCATTTGCGGCGGAGCGCAGGGCAAAAGACAATGCCTGGTGTTCCTGCCAGCAGTCAGGACCAGAAATTATTGAAATTGACATTAGCGACACATCTGGAGCTGGACCTTCTAACGAGCATTTCGCCTCTGGCAGCAAAGCTGCCCCCCCGAGATCGCAGCAGCCACCCTGCCGAGCTTCTGAGGACGATATCATAGATCTCACATTGGAAGAAGATGGGGCTGACCATGCCGCTGTCAGTTTACCGAACAGGTAAGCACATGGACTACTGACCCCTATGCTATGCATGTTGGTGTGCCAAGTGTGAAGGAAACAATATCATTTTCCGTAAAGTAACTGCTCTAGCACCCGTCTGTTGCTGGTTTATAACAGTTCATATCTCTTGAAAGGAGCGGTTTGCTATAGCACACGTATCAAGCATCTATCTATGCAGGGGTCACTTGAGCTGTGTTTCTTCACCTTTAGCTTTGTAGAAATTAGGAACGTGAGCAGCTGCCCCATGTTTGCAATCTGTGTGACAGGTGTATCCCTGGTAAGCGGAGAAGGAGTGTTGAGGGGTCAATGCCTGTCTACGGCTGGACCTGCAAGCTATGCACCTTGATAAATGCGAAGGAGTCCAGTCACTGCCTGGCTTGCAACACATGGAGATACTCGACAGGGGCCCCTGTTGCGACAGCTGTTCCAGCCCAAGTAAATGGGCAAACCTGACAGCAAGTTGCAGCAAGTTCCTGCTCGCTAACAGGAGTGGTGATTGGTTGTTGGGTACCAGTAATGATTAAGAAAAAAACATCCTGTGTAATCTAGCGAAGCGTCGATTGTCCGGTCAGTACGCCGAGCTTTATTGCCATACGGGTACCCGGTTACGTGAGTATCAGGGCATCGGAGCGGTAATTGGTAGCCGAACAAAGCTCTTATCTACTGTGATTTACTACTAAGTACTACAATCCAATTAGCAAGCAAGCAAGCCACGGTCCTTAACTACACAACCATACGATCTGAAGGATTGAATCCAACGGTGAGCCCTATCCCGTCGCGATGCCCTCGCCCAGGCCATACCCCGCATCCCAGCCTGCCCGGCGGCCCGGCGCAGCCCCTGCACCCCGCCCAGCGAAGCCCGCTGCAGCCCCCGCACCACGCCCCGGTCTAGCCTACCCGCGCAGGCAGCCCGCACGGCCCCCGTGAAGGCCGCGCATCCCGCTTGTCGCCGCCCGGAGTTCCTTGAGAGGGTGAGCCAGCTGCCCCTCCCCCCCCCCCCCTATTGATGTATCGTATTTGCGTCTTTGCGCGTGGACAGCTATTCCCACGCGCAACTGCCAGGCGCGCAAGCCGCCCGCCGCAGCCGCTCAGGCAGCCCGCGCAGCCCGCAACAATCTCGAACAATCGCCGCATCATTGCTTCAATTCCCAAGTTCCCTCGTATCATGGTACTGTACTGTATTGCAAGATCCTTGCTGATGAACACAACTAAGATTATTGAGCATCGACATGTGGAAGGTCAGAGCATGTCAGCAGCTCCTCAAACTACTCGTTAATTATTAGAACACCACTCACCCGTAGCTAAAAGTAACAGAAGCAGTATGGCAGCAACGAATTCAGGGATTAGTTTATTGCCATTATTGCGTCATTGCGAATACGTGACATGACGTAGATGCTAGCAGATGGGTACATGTCCACGCTGCCTATTGTCACAAAACCATGTCACTGCTACACAGGTTGACAGGCCAGGCGACACTTAGCATCATAATTATTTTCCGCTTTATTTAACTTTCATCGTTAAGCCTGGTACGAGTACAGTGTATATGTACCTCGCATTCATCGATATGTTCCGCTTTATCCCAAGGTGGATGAATACATACACGTTCACAAGACAATGCCCGATCCAAAACTGATTCATTGACCGCACAAAATGACTGATCCTTATGGGTATTCAATCCCTCGTTACCCTAACATCCCTCGAGAGTAAAATTTTATTTTTTCACGGAGTGTGTCAAAGATACGATCGACCAGTCTCCAGGTAACACCAAGACGGGTCTGAGTAAACTTTACGCTTCTACGACGAATAGCATTTACTCGACGACGACCTGATAACTTTCGAGTATCAGTGTATCGAATAAACGTTCAATAGCATTATCAGATGCTTAACTACTCGTAAACGTATCAGTACGTACAACAAAAGGGGCCAAAGAAGAATAGGACGGTACATTATCAGACTCAGGAACAGAGGGACGTACATCACCCAAATAATATGTTCCATGACAGCCATGCTCAGCATTTACGTCCCCAGCTACTGACCTGTCATTGCCAGCAGCTGCGGGACATGCCTATTTCTCCGTACATTCTTTGAACTTATGACCCTTATTCCTACCGCATTCAAAACAAGTGCGGTTATTGAAGTGTTCACTGACCTTAGTTTTGCCAAGCTTTTTGGCCATGTTGTCATACTTATGCATACGTTTCAGTGCCTCGCCAGTCAGTGGCTTGCCTTCCTTACCCCTTCTTTGTCCGGGATTTCGCAACCGAATGCTTCTCAGCTCGACGCCTCTTGCCGCCCTTGGGCTTACGTTTCTTACGACTTCCGTCTCCCGAACAGTCGTCGTCCGGTCCAGTCCTCGAGTCGTCGCTTTCGGGAGTACGGCATCTCATGGACTTGGCGTTCTCGCCGAGAGACCTGTTACCACTGATAAGACCATTACAGTGGTTGATCACTATGTCGACAGATACGTCGATAGACTTGCGCTTCTCCTCGGTGCCGACTTTCTCAACTCGGGATGATTGAGTCCTTCTGTGAGCTTTATACATTCAAGTACCTTGACATCCTTTGCATATTCAGCAAAAGTCGCGGGCGCTCCATCACGGCCAGCGATTATTTGATGCAAAGAACTAAACTTGATGCACTACGCTTCTCGCTGAGGATCGGGTAATTCAGCCGATTTACGTACGGCCGTAACAAACTCAGTCGCAGTGCCATGTCGTTCTATATCAAGTATATTTTTGTACGACTGCCACTAATAACGAAGCAGTCGTTCTCTAAGCTGCTGCACGGCATACATTAGTTATGCAAGCGAATAAGACTTCAAACCATTTTGTTCAAGCATCTCGGGAATCCCATGAAGTCACATGTCGAGAGCGTTGATGTCGTCGTTGTCGACTTTCAGCTATAGCTGTGCGGACTTACGCTGCCACTCGGTTGGTTTCACCTCGGGATTTTCATACCACGGTACATGTTGCGAAACTTCCAGTCGGTCGAACTCGGTCGACATGTCGACAGCCATATAGCCGCTGACGACCTCCCACTAAGGTGACTTTCCGTGGCTAAAACGAAATGGTATAATACAGAAAACACCAGGGTAACTCTTGTTTATCCAGACACCAGAAGTCGACACGGCCCGATACACAGTTGACCATATATCCACGACTGCATAGTGTATAGCTTGAGCTGCGACATAGGGAACGGCACGACACAATTCACACCGCAGGTGCGAAGCTATCTCGGCCGTGTAGGGCGGACGATCATTGCCAGGTTCGATGGTGATTTTTATCAGAATAACGAGGACTGTTGTCAGCAGGTGGGTCGACCGCTACTCGTGGGCCGACAAACTGAATTAGATTTTTATTCACCAGCTGCTCAGAACGAGAAGGCCAACGAGTAGCATTCTGCAGCTCGTAAAAATTCACTCGTACATGAAGCAGTCCGTTCCATCGATAATCACACAATCGGACAACTTTGGGCAAGCCGGATTCATAGTTGTTCCGGTTTCAGTTTGCAGCATACGTACTGCAAGATCGCCAACCGACATGTCGATAAGTGTCGAGGTTCCACACGGCAAAAAATAAGTGTTATTGTGATTGCTCAACGGTCATCATAATGTCACGTTCAGCACCAGCTCCAATGCATGAAGTCACAATCACATATGAAGTAAGTAACACCGCTGACGGGAAGGTAGTTTCGAGTCGGCGTCCTCTCACGAGCCGCTAGTTGCGCACGGGAAAACTGCGCCGCATCACATCACTCACTATCTACAAACGAGAATACTTGCAGTGGAAGACTTGAAGAACCTTGAGCAATGCTAGCTCCGAAACCAGTAGTGTGACAGGCTCGCCAGTTGTTTGAGACTTCAAAAACAAACAGAGGTGGTATGCAGTGGTAGAGGTGATATGCAGTGGTGGCGAAAAGACGAGAGGCTTCAATGTTTTGACAAAACAAATATATTGGCTACATAGTTGATCTTCCCAATTATGCCCCAATTTAGCTTCCTTTAGCCCTTTTGGTGTGTATTTCGGCTTTGATATTGTTTACAGTAATCCTTCCTATATTTCCAGTCGCTTTCCTTGTCCTGTGGTTGGACTTGCCGGAATATGAACGGGCGGGAAAAACGTTGCATTTTCTTTTGCATGAGGTTCACTGGATGTCATTGCCGTTTTCTGATCCTCGCCTTGCAGGGCGAACAAGGCTAGGCGCAGTCCATGCAATCGATGCAGCGCAGTGCCTTTGCAGCGCCTTCACAATGTGAGATGAATGTGACCACCCGGCGCCGTCGCGGAATTAAGACAGAAAATGAGACCTAGGCAGGGACTGTGCCTCCGCCGTTGGCTACTACCCCGGAAATCTATACCGAGTGGGATGTGCAAACATAGTTTTCCTGAATAATGGCATCGCCATCATCATGGACGCAAGACGAGACGATTCGTGACGGGAGCAGATCTGCGTTCCCAAGGTACTTGCCGCATGCGTTATCGCAATTGGCGACCGGCATGTGTGAGGTGGGAGTGCCCAAACACGCCAACCCCGTGTATGCCTGATGCCTCGAAGTTGAAATTGATTACAACATGCTAGTATGCTGCATCCACTGGCTGGGACCGAGTTGTTCTTCGGGCCTGCTATCTCTAACCATGGTAGGGAACACTAGGTGTAATTGCAACTGAAGCTACCGACCGTCCTCTTGTGTGTCCTAGCCCCTCCTCCTTACAATGGGCTGTAGCTAGGACATCATCGCCCCCATGCTGTCCTTATGATGCCTCGAGCATCGTAAAATATTTGAGCGGATACAAGCGTGACCTGGTTGAGCTAAGCTACGGCAGTGGAGCCGCGCCTTTGGACTACGCAACGTTGGTGGAGCTAGTCCAATTCATGGACAGCCTGATTTCGCGGACCACCACTGATGGGGTGATCAGTGCCGCTCTGCATCACATGTTTGTATTTGTGGGGGGCCCGCTGCCCGCGGCTTTGAAGCAGGAACCAGGGAATTGACATGGTTCCTTATGCGCAGATCTGCTGCCCGTTTGAGACCGGCTGTTGATGGTCGCCTGACCGCACGGATGACCGTTTTTTTTTGCGGAGCCCCGCTGCGGCACCAAGAGAAACCTGCCGGCTCACAGCGACGTCATGGGGCTGAAGCTGCTGCCGCCCGGTAGTGAACCGCTCCGCTTGCTTCGTTGATTGGGACGCTATGCTGCTGCCATGGCTTACGCCGGATGGCCGTTGATATAATTTCATTTTGTCTCCTGAAGGTCGGACGTCCTGCCGGATTCCATGCGCATGGCATGAGCATTGCTGCCATGAACTTCTGTATTAAAGGGCCCTAGCGAGCCGCCAGACTGTATAAAGGTCACACTTTGCATGGTGTGAAACGTGGCCGTTTGGAGCATGATGTTGTTGCAGGAGGTGAGAGCGTCACACATGCCTCCCGTGGGCGCCATCACCATTTGAGAACTGCGTTGGGTTATTATGTGCACCCTGCCCGCCATCAGGACCGGCTGCATATAGATATGGGCTCAGGAAGACAATAAGGGTAATTTCAAACCGCGGATGAGTTATTCGACCCTTTTGAGTCGCCATATCTGACCAATGTTGATTAGTGCGCGAGCCTGATGCCCTCCTCGCGCCATATATATTGCAATTTAATGATTCTCGTCCCCAATGATCAACGGCGCAATACCCTCATAATTAGGCAGGGACTTCAGTTTTGCCTTGGCGTCTTGCACGGAACCAGTGCGCTTGGCTTGAACATCAATTGCGCCGGTGGCGTCTCGCTTAGGCAGCGTGAATGCGTCGCGGACCGGGGGAGGGGCATTGCTGATATTTGCCCACCATTCTGCCACCCCATCTGGGATAATGAGCACTGCGTCGGCACGTTCGTTCTTTTTCAGTTGTTCATTTTTATTTCATTTTATTTGGATGACACGTGCCACGTGGGAGAACTGTTAGTTTTTTCAGAAGGCCGGTATGGAAATTGTTGTTGTGAACCCGCCTGGGTGAACCCGTTGATGCCGGATGAGCCGGAGCATAGCCCCGTGAAAAGAAATGAACCGACTGGGCGATGACCTCATCGCCGATTAGTTACATTGCTGTAATCTGGGATATCAATATTGTCGGAGCTGAGCTTGTCGTCTGACCTACTGCAGGTTGTGATTTCCGGGGAGTTCCATGGATGGTTTGATCTCTTGGGTTGGTGGTGTTGATGGTGTACATGTCGTATTTGGTTGATCTTGTGTGGGAAACCCTCCCATTCCGTGCCTGCCCCGTGCGCGCTGATGGCGCTTTGTTAAAACACATGACCTCTGAACGCATGTAAAAGTTCGCCCCGGGACATCGGCCGAAGCCGCCCCAGCGCTTGACCTCGTGCGCCAACTGCAGTCGTAGGTCTGGCATAGCCCATAGACCATTGTCTCATTCGAACCCCGAAGGGCTAATGCATCAACCGGGTAAACCCGGGACACGCCGGGCCGATATTGCCGCAATACATCAGCCATGAATCGAACCCGGGTCTATCGCATACGAGACGACCGCTGTACCGAGCGGACAAGGGATGTACCTTGTACTTTTGGCGAGCTATCCACAAGATTGCCAAGCTTGTTTTGCGGGTAGTGCAGGGTCATATGCCATGATTCCACAGTCATGTGCAGCATGTTGTTTGGCGACAGTCAGTTCTTGAGTGATCTGCAGACCGGTATAGATGAAGCTAGTCATGAATGGGGTTGAACCATGACACTCACCTACATAGATGGCGTAGTTCGGTTCCGCGCCTTGGCATGTGCGGCTCGCGAACTCCACCACGTACTCCCGTCCCTCGTCGTCCTCTTGCGCCAGCACCGCGCCCTACCCAGCTCCACTGAAATCAGTGTGCAGGATAAAATGGCGATTTCAATCCGAATTCTCAGCACAGGGGCTGAAACCAGATTTGCCTTGAGCTGCTCGAAGGCATGCTGGTGCTCTGGCCCCCACGCCCATGGCACCTCCCCGGGAAGCCTAGACAGCGTCGTGCGCTTGACATGCCCCTGCTTGCTGAACTTGCCGCAGTGGCCCACCATGCCGAGGAAGCGCCGCAGCCCCAACACGTCAGTCGGCAGCGGCATATCTTCACCACCGCCACCGCCTTGGAGTGCTGCGGCATCATCACTCCCTCGCCGTCCACCCCGTGGCCCTAAAAGGCAATCTGCCTCACATCCATACGCCCCTTGCCGGGCGCCAGGGTGATTCCCGCCTTCGCGAGCCTCCAAAACACCGTGTCCATATCCTGACGGTGCTGTGGAAACCTGACAGCCTCGCTCATCTCGCCCGTGCCTGAAAAGACACAGAAGTCATCGGCATAAACTGCCACAAACTGCAGATCGCCGAGGGCCTCATCCATGACGCGCTTCCATGCCTGGCTCGCCTGCTTGAAGCCCATCGCCATCAGGCACCACTCGTACGGCCGGTCGCTGCCCCAAGAGGCAGTGTTGTGTCTGTCCTCCTCTGCAATGGGGGGCTGATGAAACGCCGAATTGGCGTCAAACCCGTTGTACATTCGAGCACCCGCTACCTTCCCAAGTAGGTCGTCAGTCTTGGGCATGCAATATGCCCACGAATCAGCGACAATGTTCAACGAATGGGCGTCCAAGCACACCCGAATCCCGGTCCAGATGCCGTCGTCCTTCTTCGGTCGGTACACCGATGTCATAGGGCGGCCGGCTCTCGCACGGATCGCCCGTGCCTCATCTGACAACAATACCTACTTGCACCAGCTGTCCACCAAGTCCCACTCAATCTTGCTCAGGCGGTACCTGGGTCGCTTGATGGGCTGAGCGTTGGTCGTCGGTATCTGGAACGCCGCCAATTCTTGTCAACTGAAGCCTCAACAGGCGCGACGCCCTCCACTGCCAACAAGCATTGCGATCGTGATGCGCATCATATGCCGAGGGACGACATTCTCGTGATACAGAGACCGAAGTGCCCCGCCACAGCGTCACGACTATACACAAGCGAAAAGAAAATGCGCAGACCCATGTCGGCATGTCCTGCGCGCAAAAGGAATGACGTGGTTACATAATCATTGGACGAGTTAGTGCATGTAGCGTGAATCGTGTACCGCAGCGCTCATCGCTTCCACGCACGCGCCGTACATTACAAATAGCTCACACGCACTAGACGCTATCCGTGCATCCAACAATTATCAAACGCACTACGCGATGTCGCTCACGGCACCAAGTAGCGACTAGGGTAGGGGTGGGTGGGCTTTGAGTAGATGCCCTAGACTCGGCGTTACTTACCGTGGCGCCATCACTTTTTAGATGAAAACAAGTAGGTGACCCGCTGCAGGAGTGTGGAATCCAGAGCGCCGCAAGGATCAATATATTATTTACATGAGCTAGCAGCAGAAGGCGATATCGGAAATCACCAAAATAAAGGCAATCAGAAAGGTCCTCTACATCGACTGCGGGGTGGAAGCAGTAACATGAGAAGACGCAGAGTGGGCACGAGCACACGCATCAGACTTGGCCATCTGCACACCGGCAGAGAGAATGCCGCCCAGGGTACCATGCACGCAAGCCAACACCCGCTGCAACAGCCCCCGCCGTGTGCGCGACAGGTGACGGCGGAACTCAGCAGGTTGGCCGGCGACAAAGTTTCGAAGTGCCTGAACGGATTGACCACGAAGAAAGCAAGAGGTCGGGGCGGAAGGACCGCCAGGGAAGTTGCGCACAGCCAACAGCACCGCGAAGATGTAGACCACAGTCAAAGCGGACTTCCCGAGTCGGCCGCGGTCCTCAACCACAAAAGGGTAGTACCGGTGAACACCATGCACTGGGCCGGAAGACGCCCGGTCCGCTGCCAATCGCAAGGATCAATCGTAGTGGTAGCTACACTGTACAGCCCCGCGTCCGCCGACCCGGCGCCCGGCTCCGTCGACGGACGGGCGGCGAGGCGGATGGGCGACGGTCGTCCGGCGTCCGGCGACGAACGAACGACGGCGTCCGGCGTCCGGGTCCGGTCCACGCGGCGGGCTCGGCGCTTCGCGCCATGCCTGCCCCGTGCACCGGACGAACGGCGACGGCCGGCCCGACCGGCGGCGGCGGGGCGGCCGGCGACCGGTACCCGTACCGGTGCATGTAGCAGCAAGTAAGCACCAGGTACTCGTACAGGTAAGCGGGACGGCTATTTTGGCCTGCGCGGAATTATCACGGAAGCTACAGCAACCAATACATTTTAGATATATCTAATAATCTATGCGAAACCGTTCCGAAAATCGGCGAAACACAGACAGATTCACAGACAAACTCACCTCGTAGGATGGGGGTAGGATGGGGGTGATGTAAACTCGGGCTACGCCGTTTTGGTACCTCGGATTTGCCCACACGTACATCACATTGGTTGGATCAATTCTACCCCGCCAGAACATGTGGCAGGGGTGGACCACGTATCCTAGGGCACCCGAGACCATATTTAGGTGTGGCGCTCCGTGCCTTGGCTCGCCGAGTACGGCGACCCTCCCCGAACTAAAGTTTGCCAATCGTTTTCAAGGGTCGTGCATATGAGTACGCGTATTAGTACGCGATCGGCACAAGTGCAAGTCGTCCCATACGAGAGGCGTAAAAGTAATGAACGGGTAGGTGTTAATCCGTGCGCAGGCTGCCAAACCGATTGCTGCCATGTGGGCATATATATCCATCTTCCCTCGAGCTAGCCGGCCCTACTAGTCGCACAATCAATGCGATAGCGTATGGTGGCCATATACGCATTTATATGATTGTAGCATTGGTGAAATTCTACAGCTTGCCAGATTTAAATGTGTTTATACACCACATGTGCGCGGTGTACATCTCGGGTTACCTAGGGTGTTTTTTATGCTCTACTTTGAAAACATGCGGGGTGATGTTGCGGCTATCTTGCGTCGCGAGCGCATGGTCGCGCTTGGCGTATGCGCTTCAAAAGTTACCCGCGATACCCGCCCGCTAGTAGTGCGCGCCGGGAAAACAGAAATAATTGCCGGTCAACAATAAGGATCGGCACCTCAACCCGGTATCGAGGTATAAAGTGGTCGATACACGAGTATTGTAAACGGCGATGAAGATTATGCTTGAATGTTTAAAAAAACGGGACGAGGAATGTGCTAGAACATATCATTTCGTAATTAGGACCATAGCCATACCCACATATACTTCAACGAGTGAAGGCACCGGATCGTTGGTGAGGGCAACTGAGGGCAAGCACGGCTACTGTAAACTACACTCAACTGGCTCTCTGTCGAATACTTGGTCGAGGGGGGAATTCCAAATCTGCCCGTGTCCTTCAAGGTGTTGAAGTTGGTGGAGAGCTGCGCACCGCGCAATGCGCGTCGCGACATAACACGCGACACCCGTCGTGGCGCTGCCATGGCGCCGTCACATGACGACCCCGAGGCGGCAGCTAACGCCCGACGCGACGGTGCCAAGCCCGGCGGTGCGACCACTAGCACGTAGGTTGTAGTGCGGCTAACGTGTTATTGTGCGTGTCACGAGAGTGTCCAACACAAGGCGATGAGGTGGCGTCGCGTTTTGTAGGTCAGCGCCGACGGCATGTGGCGCGTGCATGTCCAACGCGGCACCGGCGAGCGTGTGGAGGGCGGCGGCCGCGCGCACTGGCTGACTCGCGTTCGAGGATGGGGCCAACATTTCTTCGGGAAGCGAGGTTGACCGTCCATGGGCTTGCCAAGTGTGCGTTACTCGCATGCGTCGTCGAACGGATCGGGCGGCGGCGTAGAATTCGAACGCGATCGCAGGGACCCCCGCACGCGCTGCTCATAGTATGCGCCCGAGTTAGCAGCTGATGCTACCGCCAACGATCTAACGCGAGGAGTTGGCACCAAGGCACCCATACCTCTTGGGCAGCACGACAGTGTGACACGACACGTGCTGGTCGGGCCGGAATCGGGCGGCCGCGCCACAGTCGATGGCAACGATCTGGACAAAAGTCGGGGCAACGACCGGCACGATGCCCAGCCCGGCATCGCTCATTCCCTCGCGCTCATCCCCTCGACGAGCACGCTATCTCCACGCGTCGCGACCACGCGCACGCGCTTGCATAGTATGTCGAGCATGGCTGAGTTACACGACGAGGTCCGCGGTTTAAAGGCGGCAAAGACGTTGGGGCACCACGAATACGAGTTCCGGCAAGAGAGGCTCGCGCATGACAAGTGGCAATCAAGCAGAAACTGCTAGATTTGCAAGATCAAGTGCGGCATGTGTGCTCTGGCGTGTAAGTGCTTCAGGTGCATTACAAAGTGTTACTTTTAGCTGCTGGAGGGTTAAGCATGCAGATATTGCTTGCACGCTGCAACTATCACGGGGGAGTGCGCCTGCCTACACAAGTGCAACTCCCATGCTGGAACTCCCTAGCCTAGCCGCGCGCAGCAACATTCTCTAGCGTCCATGGCAGATGGCTACATGTGAGCGGCCCAATACCCACAGATGCAACATGGATAGCATGTTGCATGCAATAGCATGCAACCGTTGTGTGACATTGCAAATACGCATTGGCGGCAAACTCCAACCATGAGTGTAGACGGGCCCTGGCGCCAATGAATGGCAATTTCATGGCAACTACAACAGCGGCAAGCGCCTCAACCCCAGCAACAGCTGGCCCAGCTCCCGCCGCTCTTGAAGTATGCCATCAGTGGAAACCGTGCGGGCGCGCCCTCGGCAGACTCCGACCTTGCATTGCCACAGGCGCTCTCCAATCATGGCATGGCGATCTTTACATTGTCACGCAAGAAAGAATCCTAGGCAACAACGTCTCCGGTGACATATGCAATTACCATGGCAAGGAAGTGATAATCTCAGCACACGAAGCAACCCCCATACGAGGGGATGAGTATGGCCACCCCCTTCCAGACACAAACACATATGCAGCGAAGTCTCACTGCCTAGACACGCGTGACTATCAAGTACGGATCGTGTGAAGGTCACACTATCTGGCATGATCCCACGCAAAAAGCTCTCCCAGAGTACTGGGGATGACAAAACGCACTACTTATTAACCATTTTATTGTTGTGTCGGTACTCGTAACGATTTTCCGTGTGCTTTGCCCAGGAGCGTTCCACAGGATGAGCAACGTAGACATGACATAATATACTAAGATGACCGTGCGTGACGATTTCGGTGTGTCATTTTTTTGACCGGAAGGAACATAGGTTCGCGGACCAGAGCATTTCTGTGTTATATGCTATGATGAAGACGAGGAGGGAGACAACATATTGCTATATGCAGACATCGTTGGATATATGTGACTCCATCATGAGAGCCCTTTATTGAGCATGGCTACCTCTACGATGACTCAGACCTCAAAAAGGATCCGATGGGGCTCAAAATCCTAGAGGACAACAAGGTCATAATTGCACCAAATGAGTGAACTCTGCTCAGACCTAGCGCACTAGCCTCCCGGACTGTCTCGTAATGATTCCGTAATGCGACGTAATCGCGATTTTCCCAGGGAATGGGCGTGTCATCGTCGTATCTACCGTGTACTCGCCAAGCCTTCCGTGTCGCGCTGAAGCACATCGAAGAGGAATTGTGTTGCTTCTATGTTGTTCCAAAAATAGTGACATACCAACACTTGTTCCGGTTTGGCATGTCCTCACAAGATGTGGGGTAGTATGCACATCGATTCCCTGCCGTACCCGTACGACCCTGCAAAAAATACACGAAAGCGAGACAAGCTGCGCGGTTTGGGCCGTTGATACACGCTGCAACTGCAGCCGCCAAACGGCGACATCCTCCGGCAGTAGTGGCCGTGAGGCGGCCGGCCTGGTCGCGCAGGCGGCCTAGTATGGGCTCGACGTGGCGACCCTGAAGCAGATCATCGGTGCGCACCGCCCACCCGCCCACCCGCCCGCGTTCCCAATGTTGGCACTAGTGGGACATGCTCTAGCGGGCAAATACGGGCCTACTGTACACACTCCAGACCTTATGCTTTGAGTAAGGTAACTTACTATCCGAGCGGTTTCAGATTTAGTGCCGTGTAATTTACAACTGACTTGAACCCCGTGTGGGTGGGTGATGATACAGCCCTCGGGCAGCATGATGCCGCGCCCGAAGCCGCATAACTCCCCCGCGCCCCTCGCCCGCGGGCCGCGCGGCAAATGCCCCACCACGATGGCACCTCCTTCTTCGAGGTGTATTCGTCGGAGGAGGACAGCGGCGACAATGGGCCGGTGAGGCATGCCAGCGACGGCGAGGAGTCGGAGGAGGAGGATTGGCGGGTGCCAGCAGCCTCCGCCGGCTCCCCGCTTGGCAAAATCGTTGTTGGCGCAGCGCAGGGCGCACAGCACCCCCGGCGGAGGGCGCCGCCTCCACCTATTGCCTCTTGTGCATGGGAGACGCCGAGGCCTACAACACCTGCGAGGCGGCTTACCTGCCCGCCTGCGGGAAGGTATACAAGTAGGTGCCCGGGCCACGCGTGAGGGTTGGGGGGGGGGGGGGGGGGTCGCATTATATCTATCGCACTATATGCTACTGTTATTCCTACAGCTTTTTATTTCCCTTATTTTTCCTCAGGGTACCCGAAGGCATTGCGTGTGCATCTTGCCGCCGCTGCGTGGTCCACCGCTAAATCGCGGGTGACGCCAACAACCTTGGGAGCACGGTCCGCCACCATGCTTTCGAGGGGGTGGCGCATGCAAGGGCGGCTAAGCCAATAACAACTACTGCGAGTGACCCAACCTTAGTAGACTTGCCATGGCGGAAGCTACTGCCCACGAGGTAGGTATGATGGAATTCGAGCCCAGCTCGGGAAGCACCATTCTTTGCGGGTGGTGCTTCACCACATGCGAGCAGTTGCACGCCTTCCTGCGCCATCGTGCGTGACTTTTCCATGCGCGTCCATGGGTGCTTTGTCTTCACTGCGTCTGGCACGGCTCGAGCAATCGTCCCCCCCTTTTTGCTAGCTGTGTTTGCTATATAGCATGTTGCGGGACAGTTGTGTTTAAAGCAAAACATAATTAATATGTGATTACTCTGTCAGCGGGGCCACTTGGGAGTGGCCCCGGGATTACGAGACAAACATCAAGAAGTGGCCCCGTAAGCCTCCTAGTGCCTACCGCAAGCCCATAATGGCAATAGAAGAGGCGCTAGGCCGCATGCTTGTGAAGCTGGCCCGCAGCGAGAGCCGCGCAGGAATTCTGGCCAATGGTAGCCTGGTGCCCAGCGGCCGCGGGCTGTGGCCATCCTGGAGATGGGCGCGTTGCTGGCCATCGGGAGACGACCCCCCTCGCAACCCCTGAGGCGCCGTCCCCGGCGAAGCATGGGCGCAAGCCGCGGCCGTCCAGATGGGAACGTGGGGAGGCATGGGGGGGGGGGGGGGGGATAACAAGACCTCTCCATGGTATTTGCGCGCGGTTGCGGCTTTAGCGCAGGGCGGGAAGGACCGAAGGAGCAGTTGAAGAGGACCCGCCGTGCTGTTGTAGCCGGCAAAAAGGTAGCAAAGGACAAGAGGAGGCGCAATCGCCTAGGATATTGAGTTTTAATAGCCCATGTAATCATTGCAATTTACCACGCTCTACTGCCGCCAGCTGCCAGTGTTGCAGCATGTTGATGTATACGCTTCTTCCTACATCTCCCGCCATGTCCCCTATGCCATCTTAGCCTTGTCTTCGTCTGCCTTGCTGACGGTCTTGTAGGCGTCCTTGCTGTGCTGCCACCTGCTGCCCCCCCCCCCCCCCCGCTTGCGCCAATTCCGCGCGAGCGGCATCATGTTGCTCTTGCACCGTGCGGCGCTCGCGCAAGCTGCTCGTAAACGGCGACTTGCGAAAGTCGCAGATTCTCAAAGACCCGCACAAGCACCTCGTCGTGTGACGCGCGACGGGGTGCGGGGCGTGTGGGCCCGCAGGCTGCGCTAGTGAACCGGCCGCCGGTGCAGCGCTCAATGGCAGCGGGCGCGGGCGTTGCTGATCCTGATGCATATTCGCCCGCGGCTGCTACTGACCTCACTCGCGGCACACGCGTGACGGGGGGGGGGGGGGGGGGGGCAATCGCCTCCCGTCGGGTGCGCGGGCGATTAGGAACCGCTCCGCCGATCACCGTGCCGCCTCGCTCCCGGATGCCGCTCCTATGCAGGCACGATCTGTTCAGGCACGACCCGTGGCGGACGGGCTGTGAGCGAGGCGCAAGTGAGTTGGTCCGTACTTATAGTGCGCTGATGCTACTACTACCGGTAGTGGGACGCTGCGAGGTATCGGCCGGCACAAACCGGCAATTCGGGATTTATTCGGAACCCGAAATGCTGTACGGGTACGGCAGGGAATCGATGTGTGTGTGGTGCACATATAGTACAATGACCCTGCACTACTGCCTGAAGTTCCGTATAGCAAATAAGTGTAATAAGAGGTAAAATTCTGCTGCCCAACAACTCCACATGCTGATAAAAAACCCCGGCGCCGCTGCCCTGCGCACCCAGCGCCCACCGCCCAAATCCAGCAGCCTCCTTGCGGTTTGATCCGGGCGAGCCGGCGCGCCTACTGGTACTGGTAGTGTAGTGCGAAACGGTGGACCGTCCGACGACCGGACGACCCACCACCAGGCCAACTGCCGGCATATGCGCCCACAGTGGCGTGATGAGCAGGCCCTCCAGGAGGACACCATTACATCCACCATGGACACCGAAAGATCTGAGGAGCAATAGGACGCCGGGGCCGGCACTTTTCTGGCCGCGCTGCGCGGCGGCATAGTATAACAGCCAACGATCCGCACGGTCGCAACTCGAATTTTTTTTGCGGGCACCCAACTCCCACTTGCAACCCGCCGCCACATACGCGTACTGCAATTCCATCCCACCTGCTCCTAGCCGGCCTCGAGAACCCTCCCCGCCGTCACGGACGATGCCGCCAATGTGGCCCTACTATTCGGCGACCTGGTGGCCCAATATCAAGCGATGGACGAAGAGTCGCGCGGCCGCATTGTGACCAACCTGATCCGCCCCAAAATCGGAGTCCAAATCATGTCAGCAAACGTCCGGTGGTGACTCGCCGGCCCCCCAAACCCGCCGCCGCTGACCCAACCGGATCGAGTGGCACCAGGCTCCCCACTACCATTGGGCCCGTCATCCCGCGACTGGCTCGCCGAGAAACGGCCGCTAGCGTTCTGCAGACCCAATGGACAGGAAAGGGCACAGCGATCCTCGACCGACAGGGCCGTCGCTGCTCCAGCCGCGCGCTCGGAGCGCCGCACCTCGACGACATCGAGCGACCGGTACACCAGATGTGGCTCCGGCCCCCCTCGTTCAAGGGTATTACAAAGGCCAACATGTGGCAACACCTTGCGGAGGGCCTCCCCCCGGCGAGCTACGACCAACCCCAACCCGGTGAAGCGGCGGTAGACCAACCGGCGGCAACGCCAGCAGACAACATGGTAGGGCCGGCGTTAGGGCCCTGGGCCGAGTACGAGGCCGACCCAGACGCAGACGACGTCCTTATCTGCCCCCCGACCCGCTTCCTATTGCCCCCCCTGGAGGTCCGCGAGGTGTGGAAGGCCCGCCGCTCGGCCAACTCGGTGCGACTCGAACTCCTTGATCCCGAAGCGGCGCGCCTACTATATGATGTGTACCGCGACGCCTAACTGGCACTGTCGTTCAGCGACCAAGCGCATGGCCGAGCGGTGATCCAGGTCACCGACGAACACAGTGAAGAACGCCAGGGGCCGCCCCCCACCCCGCACCAGGGAGTGCTGCCCCCAGCACTGTCCAAGCGGTTCTTTAGAAGCGCACTGACGGCCCGCGAGCAATCTGCACTGGCCCCCTAGCCAACCCGGACCTGTGGACGGTCGAGCAGCTAGTTGAGGACATCGCAGCCACCATCAGCCAGCGTATCAACACCCCCCTTGAGCTGTTGCACGCCCCGCGGCTGATCGACACCATGATGCTTGTTGGCGTCTACATGCATCAATATCATACCGAGCCGAAACTATTGCGCGTGGGAGACGACAATCTCTGCGCCATCTCCCTCGGCAAAGAGGACGAGGAATTTGCGGACACCCTACGCCTGGCTGTGGCCCTCACCTCTCTTGTCGCTATACTGCAGGCGTTACGCCTCCGCATCATCGTCATCTACCTCGCGGAGTCCGAGTTCGATCCATCGGAACTACTCATGCACAGCCATGCGGTCCGGGAGGCGGGAGAACTCGGCGGCAACACTGGCCACAGCCAGCTCCGACACACAACGATGGGCATGCGTAAGAAGGCTCGAAACACCTGCCCAGCATCCCTCGCCCTTCGGGCCGAACGACGCCCAGTCTACACTCTCACCTTGCGGCTGACCGCCCACCACCACAGCATCATCGGTGCTACCCGCGCAACTGACAGAACAGAGCTGTGGCGTAAGACAATCTCACAGCGAGCGGGAAGATCAAAGCCACGCCAGCTCAGGTACCGGCCGAGTTCTACCAGCGGGCACAGCGCCAGCACCACTATCGGCCGGCCAAGCCCAATTGACTCTAACAACGACCCCAACAGCCCGAGCCATACCTCGGGTCAACGACACTCCCCCCCCCCTCCCCCCCCTGGTTTCGAGCACATGATACAGAGGCGAGGGGCGGTCGGTACTGCCGTCGCAGCCATCGACCGACGCCGAACAACACAGGAACCCGACCCCGGAGCAGCCCACCCAGCCCTTGCGCCTACTGCTGCCACAGCCCCGACGGCGAACGTCATAACAGGGGCACGGGCAGACGACGAGGACGAGCTCGAACTCAACCACGAGGAGAGCGACAACACCATGGATGTGGATACCGCCCATCGCGGAGCAGCGGGGCTGGCGTATCACGTATGGCTGACGTTTTCCGCGACTCTCGCCCCCGCGCTCTCTAGCGCAGCGCACATTCCGCGAGGGCACAACTGACGGCATCACAGAAAGACTTGTCGAGCTTCAGCACATCACCGCAGAGACCGCCGGGCTGCTTGCCCTATCCTCCCCGGCCAGCCAGCATGCACTCGCGGCGGAACTCGCCTGACTCACAACGGAGTCACATCGCATGCGAAACCCCCAACGCCACTCGATCCAGCTCGAGCAACGCCTCGCCAGCCCCTCCCGGCAGGCAAGGGCAAGGGAGCAACACATGGCAAGCGCAAAAAGAAGCATCCTAGGGGTCGAAGCCGCTCAGGCGGCACCACCCGCAACCGCAACATGAGGAAGCCGCGCATGTCGGGCACTCGCGACTCAGACAGCGGGTGGGAGACTGACGACGAAACACCCCACCAATCCGGCAGCTCACACCAGTAACGGCCACACAATCCGCCGCCGTGACAAACCAACCCGCAGACCCATGAACACCGGCCGCTACTAAGCCTTGCGACCGGTGCTGCCAATACGCTATACTTTCACGCAATTAGGACAGTACCGCCCGAAACACGGGACATCCCATCGCTGATTATCGCAACAACTCTACCTAGCAGATATATATAACAATCCCTACTCCGGTTAAGGAGAGCATCGCAGCCCCCGCCAAACTCTACTAGCCGGCTCAGCGGTGGATAAATACTGAGCGACAATTGGCTATTCCGGCCAGCCCCCTTCTCCCATCTCACCTTAGTAGATGTAGGTGGGACGTCTTTGGCTGCCTAAGCCTACCTGCTGAGCTCTAAATGGGGTAGGCCTGACTTAGATAGAGACAACAGGGGGGCGCTACGGCTCTAGCTACAGCCCATTGGAAGGAGGAGGGGTTAGGACACACAGGAGGACGGCCGGTAGCTTGACCTGTAAATATACCCAGTGTTCCCTACCATGGTCAGAGGTAGCATGCCCTAAGAACAACTCAGTCTGAGCCAGTGGCCGCAACATACTAGCAATTGTTGTCAATGTCAGTTTCAATTGAGGTTTTGATCAGCGGCGGATGTGAGGTCTCCATCATCTGAATCGAAGGCGGTTTAAAACCGCCCCTGCTGGCAGTTCGCTGATGAAAACATTCTGACGGTTTGCTGGGTGGGACTGCCAGGGAGGTGACACAGTTGCGACAATCATAGGGGTAAGGCTTGTCAGACTGTTGCACCATGCTAAAACTCCAGCACTTCTGCGTGCTGCTACTCGGTACTTTACTTTGTACTTTATTCGCTATGGATAACTAGTAGCTTCACCTCGGCAGGGGGGGGGGGATCGGGCAAGGCAGCAGAAGGCGTCACAAGATCGCCTCGTAAATTCATAGGCACATACAGTCGCCTACTCCAGATGTCTACTGTAATTTACCAATTGCTTTTCAAGCTTGTGTGTTCTTGGAGGGGCAGCCAAGCCTTGGACCACGCGCGGCTCACAGTCCTTCGAGGAGGCCATTCCTTTAGGGCGGAAAACACTACCGGGCAGCTGTTAGCGGCCTTTTCCCGAATCTTCGCCCACACGTCCTCAGGTAGATCGTCACACGGGCAGTGCAGCACCTCGCCGGGTTCGGGTCCGGGGGCTGACCGTTTCGCCACGGGCTGTGGCTTCACGTCCGGCGGGGCTGCATCCATCGCGCGCATTAGGGCAGTACTTGTGTTGTTATGACCTACCCCACCGTCGCCAGCCCCGACGAAGTCACTCGCTTGTCTACAATGTTATGGTTTGTGCAAACGCTTAATGACGAATTAAAAGCTCATTACGACGCGGCCCATTCCCCGTTAAGGGGTAGCTACGGACGAATTACGACCCTGTAGCACGTCTCTATCAAATGCGGACACATTTACACGCTAAATACGGTCGCCATACGGGATATAACGCTATGGATACGTAGCAAGCCGGATTGCGCTGTATAATCGCAAAGCGCGAGTCGTCTAGGCGCGGCGCCGGACTTAGTTTTTTTGAAAGCAGGAGCTGCGCCTACATGACGCACACTCGCACACCCGCCAGACAGTACCGTAGCTGCTCGTCCTCCAGCACCCTCCATCATGGCCACGCACGCCAAGCTAATTCCAGGCACCCCCTACGGCAAAGCTGCGAGGCATGGAGGAATGACCATACCACTCGGTGCTATGTGCATCACGGGCGGCATCGTTGAGGACGTGCGGCAGGCATTGTTCTGCGGCCAGGCGACCAACAACCATATCCACGTTTACCAAGAGCAACCCAAGGGCGAGGACGCTTTCGGCTATGCTCTCGCGGACTGAATAACTGCACTGAGCGTTTGCATGTTTGAAACTCAAGTCACTCGGGCAATGTGTGTTTTGTAACAAGTAACAAGCACCTACTGCGCCGCGCACTATTTGGCCCACACTACGCCGACCATGTCTCTCCGGTGCTAGGTGTGCTCAAGGATGGGGCGCAACTGCGCAACATCGGGCTCCAGCATGCTCAGCGGCAACAACCCCACCTCGCCCCTTGTTGGCGGCAACTACGATCCTCGACAAAATTGCCGGAGGGCAACTCGTCTTGGCATCATCGAGCAGCGCGACGTTCAGCGCTCCCCCTCATCCTCCTCGCAGCTGCCGAGCGCAAGCTCGCCCGAAGTACCGCCCCTCGCCTCGTACCCACGCGTAGGCGCCTGCATCCCGTTGCCGCCCCCATGCATGGCCCCTATGGCCCATTCGCCGCGGACGCTTCCACTGGCTCCGACTGCGCCAGCACGCAGCTGCACGATGAGCCCCCGGCACAGAAAGCCGGGATGCCGCACGGCGAGGGGGTGCGAGGCACGGCGTGGGCACGCCAGGGCCGCAGCCCGCCGCCCAGTTCGGTCAGCGCAGGTAACGGTACCCGTCCAGCACGGCGCGGTAGTAGCGCAGTCATTGGGCGGGGCTAGGTTCTATACATGGGCGGGCAGGGGAGGCACGGTGCGCCGGTGCCACGGAATGCTCGCAAGCCGGCAAATCCTCAAGCACGACACGGCCGGATGCTCGCCTAGGTGCGGTACTCGCTCGCATAGCCGAATAACCCCAAGGCCTAGGTTACGGCCCGACGCTGTGTGTGTGTGTGGTGGTGGTTGTGGGTGGGGGGGTGTTTAACGACTGGCTCGCCAGGGTGAACACATCGCCCCCACTTGTTGCACCGCGTGTTGCGCTCGGCGGTGGTTGTGCGTACATACCCTTCAAGATGATGGTAGTGACGATGCGCGCTGAGGCGCGGCCCGCCGTAGTCTTTACCAACGGGAGTAATTGTAGCTGATGCTGCGTACCGACGGAAGATATCCGCAGCGACTACATAGCAACTACGGTAAAATACGACGAGTACCCGACGCGTAGTATCATCCAAGCGGTCGGCATGCGCGTCATACCCGCCAGCAGTGACGGTATGCTCGAATTCTCAAAACGCATCATAAAACCACACCCGTCGCTATCCTCTACGATAATATATCAGCCATATGATTAAGATCTGAAGGTCATCGATAGTCGCAAATGCGCGATGAAATTTTCCGCGTTACGCTATAATGTACTACCATTTATCGACCATAACATCATTCAATTGCTGACCCTTAGTCAGCAATAAAATGCGGTAAAATCGCAAAATAAGCGTGCAGTACGCAAGGTCACAGTATATGTCGTAAACTCTATGCGTGGTACTTAATCGCACCCGCACCCGCGCCATGTAAGTCCGCGCCAAGTCCGCGCACCGTGGTTCACGCGCGGCGGGCCCGCCTCACTATGAGGAAATATGCCGACAACGAATCGAACCTGCGTACGGGCGTGCGAACGCACGAAGAGCGTCGTTGAAACGCTCAGGCCGGAGGCCGAAAGTGACAATGACGCATCGTTTTGTTATATGTACCCGGTACCGAACGGCTAGCCTGGCGTGAATATTACAAAAGGGCAATTCCCCAACCGAACGGCTGGCTGTACCGGTAGACTTGAATTGAGATGTTAAATTTCTGTTCATTACTTTTGACGCATATAGTCGGATGGGGTGTTACACATTATTCTGGCTTTGTTAGGGTTACCACCATAACCATGCCTACATACCTACACCCGCACACCTATACAGTCATACTCGTACCACTCACTTCCTTATACTAACGCAACTACTACATGCAACTAAGCTGCTGATCCGCCCACACACATATGCCGCGTGCTTGCCACACGTCATGCCCTCGTCAGCCATTACACCCCGCGATGACTCCTTGATGACTCCAAGCCTATATTGCACATCCAAGCCTAATGCTTGCGTGCGAATGACTGCCAAGCCGATAGTTGTATAAAGCCGTGTACACCCCGTGCACTGTAACAATTTCCTTTGCTGCAAACCTTCTTTTTGCCTGCGCTAAAGCCTTTCGCCTAAAGCTTACATTGGTTTCGTTCGAGCTCTAGTAAAAGATCTTCGCCGCGCTTCCACCGCGTATGTATGACCGATCATACCCCCCCCCCCCCACCACCAGCCATCGTGAACGACCAGCCTATCACCAGCCGCCACCGCCGCCGCTAACCATCGAAGTACAGATCGACACGGCCCGGTGGCCCGTGTAATCCGGGCCGAGCTGGCCAAACCCACGACCCGCGCCCTAGCCACGGACATCATCCACGCATCGCCAATGAACGTCACTTCGCCCCCCCCCCCCCCCCCCCCCCCCGGGCCGCAGTACGCTCCCCCACGCCGCCACGCATCCCACTGCCACTAACTCTCAGCAAATGCCCGAATATGACGGCATATGTGATGGATGTCGCCGAACGGGCAACTCAGTCAAGAAATGCTCGTCGACGAGCAAGGCACCACAGTGACACCAGACAATGGCTGTCAGAAGGCAGCTAAGGGAATTACCTAGCTGAACTCGCACCGCCTTGCCGGTGAAAGACGGGTTGGGGCCAGCCTAGATTTGATTTGGAATTGAAAACCAATCGACAATCTGTCTTACTGGCCGTATTGTGCCCCATTCCCGAGACTATGCCTATTAACATGCCCCAGTGAGCAAGATAACTCATGAGAGCGCGGCCGAGCCCCTGCGTGCCGGTGCCTGCGCATGACGGGGCCTCCTCTTCAGGCCCGTTGCCTTTCGAGTCGACACACTCGTTGCCTTCGCACGAGCAGTGCCGATTCTTGGTAGCATCTGCATGCTTTGCCATCCCAGCTGACACAGCTGCTGCCACATGCTATCCGCAATAGGGAAACAGTCATGCTGCTATCCGAAAATATTGCCGACGCCACCCCGGCACTGACAAAACCCAAAGCTGCCTGGCCAACTGCCTGCCCGCCCACCTCCACTTCTTCAGTCATCGTAATGACCCCACTTGCATGCCTATAGTTATTAATTAAGGACTGGCGACTGACCTAACGACTAGTGGTAGCGACTACATTTCGCATATCGTTAAATGTTTTTCTCCTGCGTTACCACGGGCTATCCGAGTTTTTGTACATGCGAGAGTTAGTCTACTACATCAGCTACCGGCCATACTGTGTTTATTCACCTCCGCATTTGCCCCGTGAATGTTAAAGGATTCGTAGGCATGCTGTTTATGAGTCATAGTAACGACCAAAACACTGCTAACATACCCGGCATAGTAATATAGTCGCTACTGGGGATTACAACACGCTATACCACACCCATGCCATAATTCTCCCCTTCCCCCCCCCCCCCCCCCCCCGATAAAGGTAGCGACTACTAACTGTAGCGAGTAGCACCTAGCGAGTTTAGATAACTTGGGAAGTCCTAGCTTGCGCCCCATCTAGTTCGGTAGGCCTCATCCGCTATTACCCTGACGACGCATATTTGGGCCACATCGCCACATCTGCCACTAACAACCTGCCTATGCCACCGACCAATTGGATCGTCGATACGTACCTTGCGGATAGCACTGTCGATACGCAGGCGACCACCGGGCACAGCCACAGTGTGCGGTTTAAAGACGTCAAGACTCTCGAGCTAGAGCCTGAAGGTAAGACACACATGTGCCCGTTATTATTGCCATCAGCCCCGCTTTACTACCGAAAAACGCTTTCGTAACCTCTACGTCCAGTAATAATTTAACACTACCAAGTAATGCTCAAACACAAATTGCCCGGCCGTCTACAGTGGTGTATAAAATGCGGTTAGACTCCGGCGGTGCGACACACTGTTTTATAAATGCCGCCTGTCCGCAAATATTTAATGATACTGGTACCGGTACCTGTACCGGGCCGCTGGGATTACCTCGTACATCCCCACACGTTATTGCTGTACGGATGGCCGCTGCAGCTGTATTATGCCTTAGGGTCTGAGTCCTGCACATTTCAGTTGCACATTAATAGATACTGAGCAGAGGTTAAATTCATTCATATGACCAACTTGCAGAATAACTTCAACGGTGTTCTCGTGTCTCATTTCTCATGAGCCTCGCCACCTAGCCAATAGCTGAACTCCCGGCACCCAAATTACGCTTCCCGACGGTCACACGGGCACCTATATCCGGCCGAACCCCGCTCTATTGATACCGATGTAATATACATGCCAACACCATGGCTTTAAAAGGATCCCAATGATGTGTTCTCTTACGCCGTAATTCGTGAGTGCGACGCAACGGACGCACCGTTGCTCAGTCAATTAAATCTCGGATTTTACGTTGTTACCACCGAGTCGTCTGCTCATGATGTACTATAACGAATTGAAACCTTTATACTTAAACATATAAACAAACATTTGGCATGCCAACCGTTAAAATTCCCTTCAAGCGGTAGCGCCCCGGCTTCAACTTAGCGCCCCGGCTTCAACTTCAAAATATCATTGCTCTAAGATGCCCAACTACCACCCGGCAAAACATATTGCCAATCGCCTGCCGAATCAGAAACAAAACACAAAGCAATTAAGCGCCCTTTTAGACACAGGATACATGCATATATATGTATGTATGCCGAATAAGATTCCCATTACCACACGCCACCATGCTCTTAGTAGATATGCTATCCGGCTATATTGTATATATTCCGCCCTCGACATAGTTTTGGCCCAACACAAACTTGGAATCAAACAAATACGGATGCCCACTCAGTATCGTTCAAAACATGGTTCGGTCGAATCGAATTTGGACTGTCCAAGAACCCGTCGGCGATTCAACGCTTGATGCTGAGTAAGGTTATTTCGCATTCGCAGAACACCGCGTTCATTCCTGTATAGTTTGACAATGTTTTGGTATTTGGTATCTCCTTCGATGAACACTTAATACACCTGAAAACCACGCTTGTTTTGCTTGCCAAACATCGCATACTGCTGCAACTCCCTTAACGAACACGAATATTTGAGCCATTTCATAACCAACGGGGCACGCGCCCTTCCGATGTTAACATTGTTTCCATTCGCGATTGGCCCCCGCACCACAATTAAGGTTTTTTCTGCATTCGTCAATTCATATCGTAAGGATGGAATGAATATACATACTATCGCATGACCACGCCCCTTTCATATATGACGATGCATATATGACGCTGCTTTGTACACAATGGTTTTTAGATCACTTCAGACCACACTATGCATGCCACTGTATGTCTCTCCGTCACCTGCCCGCCCAAGCCGCTGTCACTCACAACCATACCTAGCAAACCACTGACCCCCGCCCGCAGCGGGAAGCCCGTGCTCGACACACTGCAATAAAAGCTCTGACATAGAATGAGGCCGATGCCCGGTCTCGCCGTCCGGATTTACGCCAAGACTTAACAAAACACGACATACCACTGCTTGACACAGATCTACGTACACGTTGCCCGATTTTCTCTCATATTTACCATGCGCTAGTTCCACCTTCAAGTTAATCTAGAAGTATTCGACCCACCCACCCACCGCCTGGGCGGCCCCGACGACCTTCCTCGGCCCTCGGAATCCCGGGCCCTTCCTCCGCCTCCACCCCCGGCTGGGGATGGGGGCGGGGATCGTGCACGGGTGGCACCTTGGTAGTCTTGGCCCCGCCCGTGCTGTAACTGCCGCGGAGGAGCAGCGTGAGCTGAACACCGGTGTCTTACGTCGTTGTTGGTCCGGTCAACTCCCCGTTCGCTGTTCTTTGAGCACCCTCTCCCTTCCTCACCTGTCAGCGCCTCCACATCACATTCGGCCTACTGCCGCTATTGGAGTGGCCCGGGATGTTGTGCTGGGAAGGGAGTTCTACGTTTGGCGGAAGGGGACGCGACCGAGTTTTGGCGTTGGGCGGAACAGCGCGCGCTGGACACCGGTGTCTTATGTGGTTGTTGGCCGGGTCGGCTCTCCATTCCCTACTCGTTGAGCACTCTCCCCCTTCCTGTCATGTTGGCGCCTCCGAATCACATTCGGCTAAGCGCCGCTATTGGAGTAGTTGCCCGGGATGTTGTGCTGTGGAAGGCGTTCTACGTTTGGCGGAAGGGGACGCGACCGAGTTGGCGGCGGATTTGGCGCTGGGTCGCCTGCGCATGTTGCACGCCCGTGGCGCCCCGTTCTAGGTTGGACCCCCCACTTCCGCTTCTTACTGCGATACCTCTACTTCGAAGCCCCTTTCCTGTCGGCGCCTTCACATCACATTCGGCCTAGCACCGCTATTGGAGTGGCCCGGGATTGTGTGATTGGGAGAGCGTCCCTAATGCGTGGAGTGGCGATGCCTGGTCGGTGGTTGTCATGGCGGTTCTTGCCTCTTGTGACCCGTAGCTAGATTTTCTTCTGGATTTCTAGATGGATTCTTGAATTTGGCAGCTAGCACATGTAATCAGTTAATCTAGAATTGATAATCGGCCAATTCGCCACAGCTATACCACCGAAGCAAACTACGACTATGGTAACCGTATTCGCAATCACATATTATATTTCCAGCGACGGATTATGCTAGATAGCTGATACGTATGCCTGCCCGCCTCAGACAAATTCTGTCTTGATTCGGTCATTCCGGAAATACTGTACCCACGCTGCCGGCCACCTTGCTTGATGCCGCACGCACTCCCACTAGTATTTGGAAAACATATGGTGACCCATTATGCGCAACAGACTTGCCCACCTTACCAACCTGCGAAAACTTTCACAACAACCCATAGGCTCCGTGTCTCCCTTACAGCCAAACATCTGCCCCTAGGCAATTATTCCCATAAACTTTGTTTATCACTGGCATGCCGCCGTTTGCGAAATATCTTTGCCGCTACACCCACACGTGTACGCACATTTACAGTTCAAGCCCACTTCACCCCTTGTAGTACCCACGTAGACGCTCCTCGGCTTGCCCGTTTATTTATTTACAATATTTTCTGCCCCCACGACCTTTGTCGCATAACAATGAAAGACCGCAATCCCCGCTTCACCTCGGTTATGACAAAACATGTTCCACTCGTGCTCGTTACGTAATGACGCCTGGCCATATAACTTATCCCTCGTCGGTTCTAATTGATGCCACGACGCCTACCAATCCGCAGCTACACGCACTCCGCTTGACGCGCGCTACGGCACGAACCCGCTCACACCCGCTAACTTGTTATACCAACACGTGGACTTCGCGGATTACATTGACATCGCTAAAATACCTGATGCAGAAATACATAACTGAAAGTTAGAACTCGCCAATACCTAAGTATTGAGCATATGTAGCATATGCCAACCGTTAAACTCGCCCCAATACAGTCTACCGGATGTCTACGTCACTCATATTGCTTCGCAGTCACCTTGTCAAACTCCGCATGCCAACTCCTGCCAACTTCGCCTGCCATTTGCTATGGCAACGTCACACATATTGCTTTGCAGTCAGCTTGCCAAACTCCGCCTGCCAACTCCTACCAACTTCGCTTGCCTTTTGCTTTGCACTGCTATCCCGTATCCCACGATTCCTGGGGTCCATATGCAAATCGGAAAAGTTGTGATATTCTCCATGATTATGCCCAACACAATCTTGTTCCTGTGGCAATACTTGCGCACGCACACTGATCATCGTGCCCTATCCGCCAAATACCATGCCCGCTTCCCTTTGCGTATCCCGTAGGTCTACATTTTGGGCCGGGATGGAGTGTTAGGGTTACCACCATAACACTGCATGCATACCTATACCCGCACACCTATACAGTCATACTCGTACCACTCGCTTCCCTATACTTACGCAACTTCCACATGCAACTAAGCTGCTGATCCGCCCACACACATATGCCGTGTGCTTGTCACACGTCCTGCCGTCGTCAGGCATTATGCCCCGATGACTCCTTGATGACTCCAAGCCTATATTGCATACCAAAGCCTAATGCTTGCATGCGAACGACTGCCAAGCCGATAGTTGTATAAAGCCGTGTACACCCCGGTGCAATATAACGATTTCCTTTGATGCAAACCTTCTTTTGGCCTGCGCTAAAGCCTTTCGCCTAAAGCTTACATGCTTACTTTTCACTTTGGGTGGGCGCCCCTTGCATGACATACATCGTGCTGCAAGGATGTTTTCGGTATGTTGACCCCTTGCGTGATCGTCCGCTAATGGCCGCATAGTTATTTATTGATTTATTTCAGTGCGGGTTATGGGATCGATGGCGCCCCATGGAACTGTGCTCAATGTCAGCATTTCTATTGTACACTATTAAGGGGCGCCCCCGAAATCCTAGAATTCCGTGGTAAATACAATCATACTATGCAGTGTCTATTATCACTGCATCCGTGGGCCAAAGTGTAGAACGTGATACATACTTGTCCATAAAGATGAGTATATCACTAAACACGCCGAAATTTCTGCCGAGACCCTCGGAAGTTCCGATACATATGCACTCCCATCGGGCTTCCTAGATCATAAGGCTCCCGCAGCCCCACAAGCCGACACTTTATCTCTCGGCCTCCCAAGCCCTCCGCCTCAAACTCAGCTGACACGCTCGTCTAGAATTGTCGACGAAAACTCGAACGACCGTGGCAACAAGCACGCTGCTTTAGGATAGAGAGGCCGCGCCAATCGAGCTGCGGAAGCATGGCGGAACGTTGCTGAAACAGCGAGGGCGATGAGCCGCAACGAGAAATTCGTCCGCCGGTGGGCTCGACGCGCTGAAACAGGAGAAGGCTATTGTAACCGCGTGCGGCAAGGGAGTTCGCGCGTCATCAACAGCAAGGCTGCTTCGGCGGCGAGACAAATGGCCGAGGGAAAGGAAGTCATAGGGGCCACCACTATTGCTCTTGCTTGCCGACTGAGGACGCGTGGCCATACGGCAAAGACAGTCAGCTAAAATACGAGCACTGTTTGCCACACTTTGAAGCGATGGCGGCATGAGGGGTTGCAATTCAATGGATAAGAGGCAACGACTCACTAAGAATCATGAGCAACAACGATTAGAATGGGTAAAAAAGAACAGAACGTCAGACATACAAAACTGAATGTTCACATATTCTAAGATGTTTCGGCTGCAAAAGCTCTCGGAGAGACGGGGGTGGCAACGCCGCGGCATGCTAGTGAAGCAAGCGGTAGACAAGCATCCAAACCAAGCACACCTACACATCGCATTGGCATCGAATGGCGTGTCTAGCTTGTGTGCAGTCACGGGAACCACCGAACCACATGGCGGAAGGAATACAAAGCAAAAAGGTGTGGTGCGGAAGAATACTGCAAGGTGATTGAGAATCTATTCGTTACTGCTAAAGGTGCGCGGCTCTGGCGGGCAGCCGCTCGCGGTATATGAAGACGGCGCCTCTCCGCATAGGGCAAAAAAACAATGTTGACATGGCCAAAAATCCCGCACATCACAGTGGTGCGCGCACCTCCGTGCTCCCCAGATTTGAACTCTGTCGAAAACATGTGGAACATAGTTGAGGATTACCTGCGGGGAATGAGATTCGAAAGCTTCCGCAGCTATGATAGTCCACTCCATCGCAAATGGGGCAATATATCAATAGAACGATGCAAACAAATCTGCGCCTCAATTTCTGGGCGACTAGCAAAGGTTTTGAGCGAGGGAGCATGACACATAGAGAGAAACATGCACATCCCCAAATTGAGGTTGTAAACTGAAAACACTTGCCTACGAAATCGGCGGCAATACCAAATATGCACATTACATTTTCCATCCCACTACACTCGTCAAAGTAGTGAACGGGCGGGTGTTAATCCGTGCACGCCACATGTCGTCAAACCGATTGCTAACTTGCTGTGGGCATAGGGCGGTATCCTCATCTTCCCTCGAGCTAGCTGCCCCTAGTAGTCGCACAATGAATGCGATGGCGTACGGTGGCCATATTCGCATTTACAGATAGCAGTGGTGAAATGCTACATCTTGCAAGATGTAAATGCGTTACACCGCATGTGCGCGGTGTACATCTAGGGTTATCTAGGGTATTCACATGCTCTACTTTGAAAACGTGCGGGGTGATGTTGCGGCTATCTTGCGTCGCGAGCCCATGGCCGAGTTTGGCGTATGCGCTTCAAAAGTTACCCGCGATACCCGCCCGCTAGAGGGCGCCGGAAAAAAAACAGAAACTGCAATAAAATACGCTAAAATCGCAAAGTAAACGCGCAATAATACATAAGGTCACATAAGAGTGGTTGTAAACGTGTGCGTGGTAGTTAGCACCCGCACCCGCACGACCCGCGCCCGCTTAGTCCGCTAAGTCCACGCACCATGCTTCGCGCGCGGTGGGCCCGCCTTACCACCACGAGGAAATGTGCCGATGGCGAATCTGTTAGGACTACACCTAACCCTGCACTACACCCACATAACCACTTATCTCATATTATTATCATTTCCTATGTCATATCACTACCTGCCGTACTTCTGTAACTCGTACTGTAACATGTACGCATACCGTTTATCATTATCAATCCAATCACCAATGCTACTACTATCAGTTCCCGATGTTGCTACTGACATTCCCCGACGCTATATTTCCGCAATGCCCAAGACTGACCGCTGAATTGCTCTGCCGCTGCTCTGTCTATGTGCTGTTGACTGCCGATAAAAAGCTGAACCAACTGATGATCCTGTAACATTCGATACTGTTTCCTCACAACCTTTGCCTTCTTGCCCCTAATTGCATTAGGGCATTACTGTACCTCACATTGGTTTCGCGAGTCCTGGTCGCCCCCCCCCCCCCCCCACCCCCCCCGCGCTTCTCAGCTTATGCCCGTATCAACCCGCAGCCAAGCTACCGCTCTCCCTGCTCAACCTTCTACCACGACTCAACCTATGGATATCGACCGGTCTCTCGTGCTACCCAAGCTGAGCTCTCCAAGTTCGCCATCCGCGCCCCTGCCAACGACATCCCTGCCGATCGACGCATCTCTGACCGTCGCGACCTGTCTGCCCTCAACCGCTTCCTTTCTAACATCGCCGAAACTGTCCACGGCCTCTACTAGACCCCTGCTCTTGAGCAATGGGTACTCCGCCAGTTCGACTCCGACAGCGAGACCGGCGTCCTCTACCGTGCCCTCATCGACTCCCTGACTCCTGTCGACCGTGAAGTGACCACCGGCATCACCCGTGCTACCTACTTCGCCGACTTTTCCGACTTCAGGAGCAAGCTTATCAATAAACTGCACGGCTGCGCGACCTTTCACTCCCTCGTCCACAAGCATGTCAAGAACCTCAAGATCGCCCCCAACAACCCGTCTATGGCGCGCAACTCAGTCGATCTTGCGTCCAAGATCGTCCGAGCGTTTCATCTGCTCCCCGAGGCGGACCGCCCCAACGAATTTGCTATGGCTGGACTCATCTTGTCTCAGCTCACGGAGCAGACCAACGCCCGCGTGGAGGCAGCAGCGATGGTCGCCCGCGAGGAGCTGACAACCCTGGACACCCTTCGTCGCCATCTCGATGAGGAGCTGTCGACGCTGAGTTCGCTGGTATGACTGCTGTTGCCAAGCGCCGTGCCAACGGTAATCCTGGTTCTAACCCGCCAAATAATGATATCCGCCCCGGTGCTGGCCCTTTTCCTTCTGCCGTTCTGCCAAGACCGCCCTCTAATCCTCAGCCTAACCCCTCGCAGGCCTCTGGCTGAGGCACTAGGCCGATTCCCGGCTTGGCCGGATATGGCCGTTATACTGGAATCTGCTCCGGCTATGGTAAAGTAGGCCATTCTATTATGGTCTGTCCTAAGACAAACTGACAAAAAGGCTTGGCAAGCTAAAGTCGCTGCCACCAAAACCTCTAAGGGTCTTAAGGCCATGAACCTGAATGACCAACGACGGGTTGGGGCGGAGTATGCCGTCAGACGTTCGAATTGCAATTCAATCGAATTTGTCCCAGCTCCGCCGTGTTATCCCCCGACCTCTGAGGCCCGATCTACAATGGCACTGCATCCGGACGAGAATAGCCCAGCTACCGCCGCCCTAGTGCGTGGCTGATGCGCACGCTGAGGCCTCCTCGGTATTGCCCACCGAGTCGCACGAACCAGTGGCGCTCACCAGCGAGCAGGTTCGTAGGTCCATGTCTGCCGCTGACTTTGCCATCCCTGCGGATAATCCAACCGAGGGCTTGTCTCGTACTGAGAAACGTTCTGCTATTCGCCGGTTCCGCCAACGCCAGTACGCTAAACAACGGCAGGCTAAAAAGAATATTAACCGACCACCTGCCTGCCCACCTGACTCTATTCGTTTTGATAAAACTGAAATGTCTCGACTAAACTCCGAATATGGTCCCATAACTCTTGACGCTTGTGCCTCTGCGTTTGACGCGGTTTGCCCTGAGTATTGCTCTAAAGATATACCCTTTACCTCCACTTCAGCAATTGGTCACACTGTACTAATAAACCCACCGTACGACGAATCAAATTCTCGAACATTTTGAGTCTCAACGCCAGGAATCACCTTATGACACCCGTGCCATAATCATTTTGCCCCGCTGGTCTTTTGACTTAGGGAAATCTTGGACCCCTATACTGAAAAAGTACAAACGACTCCATTCCTACCCCGCGGGTACCTACCTGTTCCACACTGCCACATCTGCCACTGAGGACTTGCCGATGCCACCCACACAGTGGAAAGTTGACGTATACCTCGCAGATAGCACTGTCGAGGAACGTGAGGCTGCCGCCATTAATTCTGTCATGGTCACTAAGGACTACAAAGCCCTCAGCTACGAATCTCAAGGTAAGACATACATCCCGCGTGCCCGGGTCAGATCGCACCAACCCCGCTTTGAAACAGAAAAAGCCTTTATAACGTCTATGAACGACAACGATCTGCTATTACTCAAACCAAACCTAGCTAAACACCCTGCTTTACCGCCCGCTACTATGATGCTCGATAGCGGCGCTACCCTTTGCTTTATTGATGAACAGTATGTCCGCCTAAACAAATGACCCACTCAACCTCTAAATAATAAAATACGGATCGTCATGGCTGATGACCGCCTCTCTCTCGCGGCTAATTCATGCATCCTCAAGTTGAATATAAACGGTTATACGGCTACAGTTGAATTTATCGTTACTACACTACATAACTCGTTCAACTGTGTACTGGGCATGTCCTTCCTAAAATCGCACAACCCCGATATTGATTGGCCAACCGGTAAATTAACTTTTCCCGATGGCAATGAAATAATCTGCCCTACTCAGTCCCGCGAATCTAACGTCGATATCGTTCACGCTAATGCTATGGCTCGTGAGATAAAGCGAAAAGATCCGAATACTGTATTTTTCTGCGCAATCCTAAAAGAATATGACGCTACTGAAACAACTACCGCGGACCAAATTGACTCCGACATCGCGGCAGTGACTACTGACCAAAGCACATAATACACTAAACACGTACAGTCTATACTGCTTAAGCACCGCTCTATTTGCCAACCCCTTGACTCCCTACCGCAATCACGCTCTGGCCTCGACCTTGAAATACCACTAACCAAAATTGCCTATGTTCCGGCCGGAATAATCTACCGACTTTCACCCGCTGAATTAGAGGAATTAAAAAAACTTAACAGCTTCTTAGAGAAGGGTTTTATCCGTGAATCTTTCTCCCCCTTTGCCGCCTCTGACATGTTCGCTCGAAAGGCAAACGGCGGCCTCTGCATGTGCATCGACTACCGTCAGCTTAACAAATACACCAAACGAATCGAGTTTCATGTACCCAACGCGGACATGGTACTCGATATGATGCTGTCTTGTGCTGCAGTTTACTCTGCTCTCGACCTTGCTCTCGGATGCCACGAACTTCGCATCAAAGACTCTAACGTACAAAAAACTTCGTTTAAATGCCAGTTCGGTCCGTTTGAGTTTCTAGTAATGCCCTTTGGCCTCACAAACGCCTCCTCTGCCTTCCAACGCTGGATGAACCATGTTCTACAGCCTCACAAACACACCTTTATCCTCGTTTACCTTGACGACGTTTTAATTTTCAGCAACTCTCTCGACGAACACCTCCACCATCTTGGCATCACACTCGGCTTACTGGCGCAGAATGATATACGACTACTGTTACCTAAGTGTTTTTTCGGTAAACACGAGCTCGAGTACTTAGGGCACATGGTCAGCAAAGTTGGCCTACGCCCCTATGATAATAAAGTCTCCGCCGTTAAGAACTGGTCCCCGCCGCGGTCTGTTCAGCAGGTCCAGCAGTTCCTAGGCTTTTGCAATTTTTACCGCCGATACATACACAAATACTCTCACTTAGCTGCACCCCTTTACGACATTACTCGCAAAAAGAAAACTTTCGAGTGGGATGTACGCCAACACACTGCGTTTAATGCACTGAAACACGCGCTCTGTTCTGCCCGTGTACTAATGAGTCCTAAGACCGGTCCTGACGCGGAATTCGTCATATCCACGGATGCCAGTAAATACGCTTTAGGCGCCGTTCTTTTACAAAAAGACGATTCCAACAAGATACGCCCGTGCGCTTACTTTGCCAAAATACTACAACCTGCTCACACAAATTATCCTACATATTGACCAAGAACTATTGGGTGTTGTTTGCGCGCTTAAAGAATGGCGCCGCTATATCGAAGGTGCTGCTAGCATTACAGTAATCACGGATCATGCCACCTTACGTCATTTCCCAACTCAAGATGCCCTCGGCCGCCGCCACGCCCTCTGGCTCTTTGACATTTCACTTTATCTTGCCATCTCAACCGCACTCAAAAACCTATTCTGTCAATACTTTACCGCAAAGGTAGTCAAAATGAAGCTGACGCCCTATCCCGCCGACATGATCTTAAACATGATGTCCTCGCCGCTGAGAAAAGATTACTTGACTGCGAAGTAGAGGATATGCATGATTTTCTCTCGTCGATGTGTCACCTGCAAGTTGACCCCTCATTGCTTAACCGCATTCGCCACGGCTATAGCATTGATACAAATATTCAGGCCCCCGTATACCTGTCGGTGTCAACTTTAACTCTACCGATAACCTTTGTTGGATGGCTGATAAAATCTGCATACCTGCTGCCGATAAACAAATCATGCACTCTAAAATACACGAATATCATGATACTCGGACACCCGGCGGACGCCCGGGATAGGACACTCGGACGCCCGACGCACTTTACTCAATATTTCAAAAACGTTCTGCTGGCCACGCATGAACACAATATAAAACAATACTGGTTGCTCCACCTGTCAACGCATTAAAGCTTCTACCCAAGAACCACCCGGTATAGTATTTCCGTTACCAAAAGCCTCTCGACCTTGGGAGATTATTTCAATGGATTTTATAACACGCCTCCCTTTGCAAGACGGCTATGATGCTATTGCAACCTTTGTCTGCACCTCTTCTAAACAAGCCCACTTTATTCCCTGCAACATGTCTATTGACGCTCCCCAATTGGCCAAACTGTTTCTAAATAACATCTACCGTCATCACGGCATGTGCCGCACTATCATTTCCGACCGTGATCCCCGTTTTACCTCCGCATTTTGGCAATCCTTCTTCCGCTCTCTCAAAACAAAGTTAAACATATCATCTTCATACCACCCTGAAAATGACGGCCAAACTGAACGCACCCACCGCACCGTTGAACAAATTCTTCGCGCCTTTGTGCGCAAAAATCATGATGACTGGTTGAATGCCCTATCTCTTGCTGAATTCTCATATAATAACTCCACCCACTCCGCCACAAATCACACTCCCTTTGAAGCCGTGTATGGCCTAAATCCGTTAACCCATGCTAGTCTCTTGCACCAAACCCCGAATACTAACCGTCCACACCTTGACCTCTTACATATTATACATGATACTCATGCCCTTATAACCGAACAGCTGAAATTAGCCGACGAATACCAAAAAGCTTATGCAAACAACCTTACCCGACCAGAAGAATCTTTTGAGGGTGATAAGGTATGGTTGTGCACTGAACACCTCCTATTACGAAATCAACCAAGTAAAAATTCCGTCAACGTTTTATTGGCCCTTATCCCATTGTTCGTAAAATTTCACTTCAAGCTTACCACATACGTTTACCCCCCACAATGGAATGCCACCCTGTGTTTCACATTTCCCGCCTTCGTCGCTGTCACTCCCCTGATGTTCCACCCGACACTGTCCCTGGTCGAACTGCTCTACCAGCAGATGAATTTATCATAGACCAAATCCTCTACCACCGTATCGAATATAACAACGATAACCTTGACTACTCCTGCGGCCCTGCGCTCCTGTTCCTAGTCCGTTGGCAAGGCTATGACGGATCCCATGACTCATGGGAAGCACATCAACACTTCGTCGTGTTGATATGCTACACCTTTATGCAGACAAATCTCAGCCCCTGCGTGACTTATTCCATACACCACACTACCGCAACTTGAATTCCAAATATCCGGCCCGCTTGAAATACCCTTGAAAATACCGTAGCTATTTTCTCCGTGAGGGGAAGGAATGTTAGGACTACACCTAACCCTGCACTATAACCACATAACCACTTATCTCATATTATTATCATTTTCTATATCATATCACTACCTGCTGTGCGTACTTATGTAACTCGTACTGTAACATGTACGCATACCGTTTATCATTATCAATCCCAATCACCGATGCTACTACTATCAGTCCCCGATGCTGCTACTGACATTCCCCGATGCTATATTTCCGCAATGCCCAAGACTGACCGCTGAACTGCTCTGCCGTTGCTCTGCCTCTGTGCTGCTGACTGCCGATAAATAGCTGATCCAGCTGATGATCATGTAACATTCGATACTGTTTCCTCACAACCTTTGCCTTCTTGCCCCTAAGGGCATTACTGTACCTCACAGAATCGAATCTGCGCACGGGCGGGCGCGCGCACGAAGAGCGTCGCTTAAACGCTTTGGCCGCAGCCCAAAAGTCACAATAACGCTTCTTTTTTCATACCGGGGACAATACTGGCAATAGTGAAACCCTTGCATTGTCTCTACGGTGGCCGTTTAGGCAGCAATCCAGTTACGGAAGGCCCTGGGTAGGGGACGCTCCGTTATAGTCAGCAAGCAAATTGGCGAAGCCATCTGCAAGACTTATATATTGGAGGCCAGTGACGGAATTGCAACATTGTTGGATCACCCTTGGACGAACACTACCATCAAAATACTCGGCAATGACCACGAAAGGTCCACCCTACTTGTTTGGGCGTCGTCCAATTCGAGTAATGCGAGTTGGGGCAAGCCCCATCCCGCGGAGCAAAGCATTTCGGGAGTGCGATAAATGTGCGACAAAACAGACGATGTGAGGGAGGGGCCGACGCCATAAATGGAAAAACTTCCCATTCCCAGTAAATTCCAGAGCACCGTGAAGACAGGCAGTTAAGTCCTCAGGTGTTGACGCCATAACCTGACTACTAATAAAATCCCTAAACTCCGGAATTGACAACCCGAAATTATGACGGCGACGGTTTTGCTATATATACTCGGTACCGATGGACGGCTCGCTGTACCGCGTGGGGCACCGACTTGAACGCAGTTGAGGTAAGGATTATTAAAAACCCGTTCATTACTTTTGACGCCTGTAGTCTGCATGGACATGCCGTAACCAACGCATCACATGCCGTCCTCGTCGCTGCCTGGCTACTACTGGTAGTAGGCTTCGGCGGCGGGACCGACAGACCCTGACGACAATTCCTGACGCACAAGAAAGAATGCTGCTTTTCACAGTTGCTTATTGACGACTACAACTAGGCCCATTCTAAGGATCCCCTCCCGAGTGCGCGAGTAGGACCCTATCAGATACTCTAGCTTTTCTCTCCTGGCTGCGCAGCAACAGTCAGCCTCCTTAGCATGGGCCAGAAATCTGCGAGCGCGGCTGCGGCAGTGGACTACGAGTTTTTGTCTCTAGCCAAGCCACAGCCAGGAAATCCCAATTCCGTAGATGATGTCATACATCGTCTGAGGGTAGCTTTAGAGAGAGAGGATGAGGACGGATTTTCGGAATCCCCCACCAATTTATTCCGCAAGATGAATTCTGAGGAGCTGAATGCGTTGCTGAAGGACCTAGAATGGGGGCTCAGAGGAGTGTCAAGCACATCCTATCAGAGATTCAAAGACATGCTTGGCGGTGAGACAGTGGCGACAACTACAAATTCCATGCTCACACGGGCGGCATCACAGGTTTCGCGAGGCAGCCTGAGATCAAGGGACAGTCAGAGGTCTCAGATGTCGCTGGCCAGTCAGAGATCATTACACAAGTCTACCAGTAGATAACCGAGCTTGCAGCAGTCCAGTGGATCGATGTCTCCTACCAGACCACTTTCACCGCGGCGATCACGTTCTGATCGGCAATAAATGTAATTATGTAACTTGTCATTGTGCTTCTCTAGTTCGCTTGAATGGCCAGAAATGGCACATGCCGAAGACGTCTAGCTATATGTCTTTTTTCCTACGGGCTAAGCACCTTTGCAAGGCAGTGCCCACCAAAATCACTTTCTACACGGCGCCTTGGACTGAGGGCTCCGTGCCGTTCAATGTCTCCGGCGTGTTGCTTCGGGATAACCCGAACGTGCTGCTTCTGTTGATTATCCCGGAGCCTGCCTGTGCCCGCCTTCAGCGTTGGTAGATACAGCGAGTCGATGAATGTGATGAGGTAAGGAACTGCAGCTGCGCAGACCACCAGCAGACTACCCATCAAGCTGACCAGGGACAGGCGGTCGCTCTGCACAATGAAACCCAGCAGCATGCCCCAAACTGGCACCTGAGCAAACACAATTGCTGTGCTGGATGCCTTGGCATACTTGACGCAAACCAGTTCCAGGAACTGAGCAAGGCCAGTTGCGAACACTCCACAGAAAATGATATCCCACCAGGGCAGATGGTCCAGGAGGCGGTATGTCTCTCCCTTCTTGAAACTGAAGAGGTAGTCCAGACAAAGCCAGACAACATGATAACCAGCACACGCCACAAGCTGCGACGCACCAAGCTTAATGGAGTCGGTCACCTTCTCTTGCAGGACGTCACTGCGGAACAAGTGCACTCCGAACCCAACGGCGCTTGCAACGCCCCACAGGGTTCCATCTGACACATACTCTGGCTCGACCGAGGATTGTACACCCACTGGACGGTTTCCCACCTCCATGAGCAGAAGCCCACCAATGGCCATTAACACTGGCAACACCCTGCGCTTTGTCAGCGGGCGTCCACAACAAATCTCGAGGATGGAAACCACGACCAACGTCAGTGCAAGCATAACTGATGCCTCACTAGACGTCGATGTACGCAGAGCGTTGCTCTGGAAGGCAAAGCCGAGACCCAGCCACATGCCGAGCTCAATGCCAGCTTTCCACAGTCGAAGATCGGCAAATGGTTTTCTCACGAGGATTGGAATCACTGCCAATGCAGCACTCAGCGAACGGGCCTGTGCAAATGCATGGACGGTTGCCTCAGCTTCTATCACCATGCTGTTGTAAACACTCACGAGTATGCTCCCTCCCTGCTGCATTTGTGTGTAGAAAACACAACAAAAACCCCAGGGGGAGGGACGGCAAGAGGGGCAATACCGTCGTAGCAGCGCTAGCTCGCTTCCCTGTTGACATCAGGATTGATTTCATCATCCTGTGCGAGCATGCACAGGTTTTCCAGGTGTTTAGTCTACATTAGCGGAGTTGGCGCCGTAGCAAGGTTGGGCGAGGTGACAGTGGGCACTCACGTTGTATTTGTTCCATACATGAGGGCAATCACGTTGAGCAATATCAGTGCCCGGGTTTCCGTCAAGTGAAAGCCAAGAATACTGGGCTTGCTAGTCCTTGAAGCTTTCACCGCGGGCATTGTTATGTTTGAGTGTGGCCCCTTGACGGGGGGTGTCACTTTTGCCTTTCCTGCGTTGACGGGACGAGACACGCGGGCGGGAGCATCCTCCCGATCTCGTGTCTCTGTCGCCGTTTTCACAGGGCTCGCAGACTTGTAGGGACTGCCGTTTCTCTGCTGAGGCTGGTTCCGGACCGTGTCAGTTTCGACACGATGGCGCTCCTGCGCATCTCGCGACCCGTCTATGCCCGGGTGGTGGCCTCTCCGCTGCGTGGCCTTGTACATTTCGAGGCAAAGCCTAGACTTGGGCCCCGGCTGCGGTTGAAGGACTGACCGGCAATGACTCGTCACCGCGTGTCACCTGCGCCGCTGTATGGCCAGAAGAAGTGCTTGACCAGTACTTTGCCAGACCCGCCAGCGGTTATATGCGTCGGCTCTTGCTGTACTTGTAGCCGCCGCGCGCCACAGGCCGTGCCGCGAGTCAAGCGATTGTTGACACACAGTTCACGGGGAATCAGTGGCTGTAGACAACCCTGAACGCCCACAATCTACAATAAGACTTCTGCTCTACACACGGAGAGCAGCGTGGCGAGAGGAGAGTAATGCTGTGAGTACAGAATCGGTACAAGGCCTCGTCCGTAGGCGGTGGGCACGACACAGGTACTTACATGAGCTAGCAGCAGAAGGCGATACAGTATCGCAAAAGGGACACACAGCAGGTAGTCGGTTGGGGTACTGGTGTAAATTACAGAAAGGCCATTAGCAAGTCCACCTGCTGCTATAGCTACTGCAGTAATAATTTAAAAAGACAGGCACAGCAAGCCGACCAATAAAAGCAGTTAAGCGGCTCGCATGATTCGCATCCCGCACGAGGAGTACTGATGTGAGTACTGGTTCGGGATACATACCGTAGCACATGCATTCACCACTACCTGTACCACGACTGATGAATGAATCGACGAAAAGGAATAAATATTTTTAACAATAAGCTAGCTGCAAAAGGCGATCAGGAAACTACCGCCGGAGTAGGCAATAGAAAACGTCCGCTACAGCAGTTACGAGGTGCGTGGAAGCAGCACCAGAAGAGGGTGCGGAATGAGCACGGGCAAACGCATCAGACTTGGCCGTCTGCACTCCGGCAGAGAGAATTATGCCGCCAAAGGTACCATGCACGCAAGCTGAGACGGTGGCCGGTGCTGGAGCACAACGCTAGAGCAGGCTGCGACTTCCGGGGAAGAATAAACGGCGGAAACATGCGCATATACGGGTTGTCACGTGATCACGGGTTTCTGCGGCCGGGCTAGCGAGTATAGGCTGGCGCCCGTGTTCAAGCGTAGATCCCCGTATGACTCACGTGCTGTTGTGGTGTGTATCGCATATAACATTGATGCAAAATTATGCAACATAGCCACGTACATGTAGTGGCCTACAGAGGCCCCGCCGTCCGCGCTTTAAATAAAGCGGACCTCATGCGGGTTGGTCAGGCTGAAGCGGGGTCTTTCCTGGTAATAGTAAAAAGTTAAGTTCGCCCCGGGACATCGGCCGAAGCCGCCCCAGCACTTGACCTCGTGCGCCAACTGCAGTCGTAGGTCCGGCATAGCCCGTAGACCATTGCATCATTCGAATCCCGAAGGGCTAATGCATCAACCGGGTAAACCCAGGACACGCCGGGCCGATATTGCCGAAATACATCGGCCAGGAATCGAACCCGGGTCTCTCACATACGAGACGACCGCTCAACCGAGCGGACAAGGGATGCCTTCCGTGATGCTGGGTAATATTTATCACTGTGAGATTCAGATGTGACGTAAATGTGCCCTACTGGTGACGAACGACGACATACGGGGACGATACGGGACGGACGAGGGACGTGGATTTCATACCCAGTAGCGACGACTATCGCGCGCGACCTGTAAAGTACTATATGAATTTCTCGTTTCCATAATTTCATCAAATTGATATGCGCACGCGGGCTCGCGTGTCGCCCTCCGACGCGGAGCACCCGGGCTAAGTACAGGCGGATGTACGCACTCATTGCACATCGCCGCACATCGCTGACCGCACATCGCTGACCGCTGACCCCGCGGTGTGCCGCGATGTGCGGCACGACGGGCGGAGGTGTGGGCGGATGTAGGTGGTACGGTAGGTGGTAGGCGGTAGGTGGTGTTCGTAGGTGCGCGTTTTAATGCAGCCGCCCTAACTGCTGATGATTGTGTAACGCCCCAGCACGCGCATGAAGTATGGGGTCGCCTCACGGTCACCGCCGCTCACCGTTGAATCAAGCGCGGACAGCCGCGCACTCGCATCTGTGTTGCCTGCCGGTGGTGGGTTACATCCACCCCAACTCTCAACCCCCCCCCCCCCCCCCCGCCCCTCGCGCGCGGCAGCAGGCATGCCGGCAAAGGGATGGATAGCGAGTGTGTCGAAGGATGGCGTGTACTCATGCAAGCACTGCCGGGGCAACGTGACGGGCACTTGTGATAAGATGGCGCGAGAGCGGCACTTCCTAAAATTCCCGAACTGTAGCCACTCGTTGAAGCGTGCGGCTAAGTTGCGCCGCAAGGCCGCCTTATCACAAGCAGCAGCAGCAGGGGCGGCAGCAGCAGCAACAACAACAACAGGGGCGGCAGCAGGAGTAGCTGCAGCCGTCGGAAACGGCCCGCCGGCGCCGGTCTCGGACGACGGCGGCTCGAAGGTGGACGATGTGATGGGCGTGGGGGAGGACCCCGTTGGCGAAGACGGTATGGACATCGACGCGCCTGCGTGGCCGCCGGCGGGCGTGGAACCCGCGATGAGGGCGTGATATGGAAAGGCGATTCCGGCGACTTCTACATGAAGGTCATCGCCAAGAAGTTCCGGGGGGTATGGCACTACGGCGTGATAACCGGCGTCGTTACCGAGTGGGTGTTGGAGGACTACGGCGGGGCGACCCAGTGGCGCGCTGTTTTCGAGGACGGGGGCATTGTGGGCCTTCTGCGTTCAGAGGTGAGTGGGCCCGGCCTGCGTGCTGGTGGCACCACTCAACTGCGGTTGTATGGAATCACACGCACCCGCCCGGTCGGCGTGGCAGGTTGTGGAGGCTATGGCGGCTGCCCAGGAGCACCCCCCTGTGGATGCGGACAGGGAGGCTCGCTTGGTAACCGTCCATGAAGGCGATGACTTGTCCAGTGAATCACGCACCTTGCCCGGCGTGCGGTCAACACAACCCGGCTGGCGGAGGCCAAGCAGAACACTGGCTGCCATGGCGTGTGCCATGTGCATGTGGTCCGGGGCTATGTCAGCATGGTCAACCTCTTCCCCCTCGCGCCGTTCCACCTGTTTGTTTTTGGCTTGGGAAGGGACTTCTGGAGGAAATTTGTCACCGTGCAGGGCCACATTGGATTCCGAGCTATGAAGCGGGAAGACCGGCGCCATGCTTTAGTCCCGATACCCAGCAACTTTGAACGCGGGTTGCGCCCTTCGTTTGCAGTGTCCAAGAATCGAAAGGTAAACCCCTCCCCCCCCCCCCCCCCCCCCCCCCGGGCGTGGGCGTGGGCGTGGGCGTGACGGCATTCCCCTCCATGACTGCAGGGTCAGGCAAGGTGACGGTGCAGCCCGGCTGGGTCATGGAGGACTGCTTGCACCACATGGAAACGTTTTCCATTCTTAACGCCGGTCCGCTCCTCGAGGAGGCCCGGGTGAAGGCGATCATGCCCGAGAAGGAGCTCGCGTCCCCAGCGGTGGTGCGTTCGGTGTCACGACTGGCGGTGCTTGGGCACATGTACAAGCGCCTGCAAGGAGCTGCGTGGTTCGTCACGCGGTGGGGGTTGCAGAATGTGGTGACGGAGGAGGACGGCCCCGAGCGCAAGGCGCAGGTGGACGCGCTCACTAGGGAGGGGAGGACTCGATACCCAGCGCGGCGCCAAGGCGCGGCGGCCGGGGCAGCGCGGCGCCAAGGCGCGGCGGCCGGGGCAGCGCGGCGCCAAGGCGCGGCGGCCGGGGCAGCGCGGCGCCAACGCACGGCGGCCGGGGCAGCGCGGCGCCAAGGCGCGGCGGCCGGGGCAGCGCGGCGCCAAGGCGCGGCGGCCGGGGCAGCGCGGCGCCAAGGCGCGGCGGCCGGGGCAGCGCGGCGCCAACGCGCGGCGGCCGGGGCAGCGCGGCGCCAAGGCGCGGCGGCCGGGGCAGCGCGGCGCCAAGGCGCGGCGGCCGGGGCAGCGCGGCGCCAACGCGAGTGGGATGGGCGGGGCAGCGCGGCGCCAACGCGCGGCGGCCGGGGCAGCGCGGCGCCAAGGCGCGGCGGCCGGGGCAGCGCGGCGCCAAGGCGCGGCGGCCGGGGCAGCGCGGCGCCAAGGCGCGGCGGCCGGGGCAGCGCGGCGCCAAGGCGCGGCGGCCGGGGCAGCGCGGCGCCAACGCGAGTGGGATGGGCGGGGCAGCGCGGCGCCAAGGCGCGGCGGCCGGGGCAGCGCGGCGCCAAGGCGCGGCGGCCGGGGCAGCGCGGCGCCAAGGCGCGGCGGCCGGGGCAACGCGGCGCCAAGGCGCGGCGGCCGGGGCAGCGCGGCGCCAAGGCGCGGCGGCCGGGGCAGCGCGGCGCCAAGGCGCGGCGGCCGGGGCAGCGCGGCGCCAAGGCGCGGCGGCCGGGGCAGCGCGGCGCCAAGGCGCGGCGGCCGGGGCAGCGCGGCGCCAACGCGCGGCGGCCGGGGCAGCGCGGCGCCAAGGCGCGGCGGCCGGGGCAGCGCGGCGCCAACGCGCGGCGGCCGGGGCAGCGCGGCGCCAACGCGCGGCGGCCGGGGCAGCGCGGCGCCAACGCGCGGCGGCCGGGGCAGCGCGGCGCCAAGGCGCGGCGGCCGGGGCAGCGCGGCGCCAACGCGCGGCGGCCGGGGCAGCGCGGCGCCAAGGCGCGGCGGCCGGGGCAGCGCGGCGCCAAGGCGCGGCGGCCGGGGCAGCGCGGCGCCAAGGCGCGGCGAACCGGGGCAGCGCGGCGCCAAGGCGCGGCGGCCGGGGCAGCGCGGCGCCAAGGCGCGGCGGCCGGGGCAGCGCGGCGCCAACGCGAGTGGGATGGCCGGGGCAGCGCGGCGCCAACGCGCGGCGGCCGGGGCAGCGCGGCGCCAAGGCGCGGCGGCCGGGGCAGCGCGGCGCCAACGCGCGGCGGCCGGGGCAGCACGGCGCCAAGGCGCGGCGGCCGGGGCAGCGCGGCGCCAAGACAGCGCATACAGCGGAATCGGCGGAAAGGGATGCATTACAAGTTGTGGACGGCAGGCGCTGAAAACTATGCGGTCATGCCGCAACAACCCCAGCACTGGCTTCTGGATACCTCTGATCTGGCTGGCGGCGGCGGGCTGCGGGATGCAGGGCCGCATGACTGAGGTGGCGGTGCTGGTGAGCCCGGAGAGTCTGCATGCGGCGGAGGCGGCGCAGCCGCATAGGCACTAGACAATGCTCTGAAGCGAGCCCCAATTGTCTGCCCAGCGCCTGCCCCAATGTAACGCACCAGCTTGGCAGCAATTGGCAGCTCTTTTGCCCCCCCTCCACCCCACAGACACACTACCAATACCAGTTTCTCATCCCGGCGGGCAGTTGATGCGTATACCCAGGCTTGTGCGTCCGCGGTGCGGGGGGGGGGGGGGGGGGGGGAATCACTATAGCCAAGCTAGTGATGTGAGATATGAGTGCAGCAACAGATATTGTGCAAGATATAATACGATGGCATGCAAGCGGGTCCCCGCTCTTCCACAATCATTGGCCCTGCTCCCTCTTGCCCCGCCCCCGGTGCCCTTTAGCTGCTCTCAGCATCCCGAGTGGGATGGGCGGGGCAGCGGTTGCTACCGAGTGAGGCGTAGCATCGTTTGCAGTAGCAACGCAGCCTTTCCGGTGTGACGCCGCCTGGATGTAACCCAGCAGTACGCGCAAAGTGCAAGTGCAAGCTGCTGATGGCGGGGATCCCGCGCGCGGGGGGGGGGGGGGGGGGGGGGGGCGGGGCAGCGGCTGTGGGATAGGCGGGGCAGCGGTTGCTACCGAGTGAGGCGTAGCATCGTTTGCAGTAGCAACGCAGCCTTTCCGGTTGCATAGTGTGACACCGCTTGGATGTAACCCAGCAGTACGCGCAAAGTGCAAGTGTTACACGTCCGTGTGCCCCACCCAATGACATTGCGCCCGACCTCACTGACGGCATGTCTCGCTCTCCTTCAGCTCCTGGGCCGTCCGCCGCCTCACCCTGCGCACCCTACCAGCCGCGCGTGCCTTCTCGGAAGCCTCACACACGGCGGCGCGAGTCGCGTCGTGGAACGCGTCCCTGACATGGCGGAACTCCGCCCTCACCGTGGCCGTGGTCGGGCAGAGGACTGCCCGCTGATGGGTCGCCATGCATGGGTACTTGGGGCCGCACAAAGCCGGGGTGCCGTCGCAGCAACACTCCCAGTCCGTCCGTTGGCCGCAGTCCACGCATGACGGGCGTCCGGCCAGGACACGCACATGATAGTGCATGTGGCCGCCTCCCGCCACTGCTCGTAGTGCTCCGGTCAACATGGCGACGAGCAAGTCGGCATGTCCCGCAGGTGGCTGCGGGGCGGGTGGCGCGAGCGCAGCCTCGCTCGCCTCGACAACCCCCTCAGCCCGATCAGTCGCCTCGACCACGGCCTCCTCCGCCTCCTGACGCGGCGCACCAGGCGCATCATCGTCGCCTGGCAGGGCGTCCCCCCCCGCAACGGCGCCGTCGGCGGTGGCCGACGCCGTCGTGGCGGGGTGTTGTGAGGAGGTGGCCCTAGACATAGGTGGGGCCGGCACCGCCATGTGTTGCTCCACATGCGGTGCGGTTCCTGACGCGACAGCTCCGTCGCACCAGTACCGGCGCCGGCACCCCACGCCTGCTGGGATTACCACCAACCGGCATGTTTCCTTTGGGAGGCGGTTCATCCGCGTCGGAGGTGAGCGGCGGTGCCTGTGTGGGTGTGAATACTGCCCGGCCATTAGGGCTCCCGCCGCCTGCCGCTCCGCCGACCCAAGCCGCGGCGTGTGCTGCGCCCCGCATAGTCGCCTCGAATATAATATACATGACGCGGGGACGGGGGGGGGGGGGGGGGGGGGGGGGGGGATTCGTGCGTTTCGTATGTCGGCGGAAAGGCGTGCGAAGCTGCGGCTGGCGAAGCTGGTGGAAATAAGCGTGGCGGCGTCGGCGGCGTATTACCGTGCGTGCATGCGTGCGCAACCCCGCGGCAGCAAGCGCCGGACTCGGCGTGTGCCGGCGGCAGAGCTGCGAAGCCATGGACACGGTACGGGATGCCAAGTCTGGCTAAGCAACTGCCGAGGCTGGCGGCTTAACCCCCATGTCCGGCGGTTAAGGGACGGAAAGTGCGTAGAAGTTGATCGGCAAAGCGGGCATATAAGCCTGGCTGTGCTAGGTTCCTATTAAGTAATGGCGGTTTGTGCTAAGTAATTCGTAGGGGTGGACCATGCAGCGCAGGTAGGGGGCGGTATAAATGAGGCCGGGCACATATACTGCTCCACGAAACGACACTGTCGCACGTGTAGTTGAATAGACGCCCCCCCCCCCCCCCCCCGCCGGGTCGGCCCGCCGGGTCGGCCCGCCGACCCGCCACGGCATGTAATATCTGTCATGCATCGCCGGGGTATGTGTGAGTGGATGCCCCGCCGCCACACACCCCCCCCCCCGCCATTTACACTTGTGCACTCATTAAGTTTGGGCTGGTTTCGGAGCAGTACATGTACGTATGTATATACATACAATGGAACGTAGGACCTGCGCGGAAAGAGGCGGGGCTGGCGGAGTGCGTTGGGGGTGCGTAGAGTAGCGTGTTGGTGAGATTCGGGGTGCATCGGACGCCGGATGCCCATCCACCCAGCGTAAAAGACGCGTACGTAATATTCACACTATATATATTCACACGCAAATGTGTGAAAACCGGACATACCGTGCCGGATGGGTGGGAATACGGCGTCCGATGCAGCCAAAACCCCAGGGACACGCTATTCTATGCACCGCCAATGCACTCCGCCAGCACCGCCTCATTCTCTGTCGATTTCGAAAACGCCTTCACATTATCCACCGCTAATTGCAATTGCCACCGTGTAATGTTGTCACGATGTGCGCACACAACAACACTTACTACCGGTTCCGACGCGGATGGAGGCGAGGCTTGCGGAGTGCGTTGGGGGTGCGTAGAGTAGCGTGCTGCAAATAATTGGGGTGCATCGGACGCCGGATGCCCATCCACCCGGCGTAAAAGACGCGTAATATTCACACTTTATTAACACACAAATGTGTGAAAACCGGACATTCCGTGCCGGATGGGTGGGAATACGGCGTCCGATGCAGCCAAAACCCCAGCACCACGCTATTCTATGCACCGCCAATGCACTCCGCCAGCACCGCCTCATTCTCTGTCGATTTCGAAAACGCCTTCACATTATCCACCGCTAATTGCAATTGCCACCGTGTAATATGTTGTCACGATGTGCGCACACAACAACACTTACTACCGGTTCCGACGCGGATGGAGGCGAGGCTTGCGGAGTGCGTTGGGGGTGCGTAGAGTAGCGTGCTGCAAATAATTGGGGTGCATCGGACGCCGGATGCCCATCCACCCGGCGTAAAAGACGCGTAATATTCACACTTTATTAACACACAAATGTGTAAAAACCGGACATTCCGTGCCGGATGGGTGGGAATACGGCGTCCGATGCAGCCAAAACCCCAGGGACACGCTATTCTATGCACCGCCAATGCACTCCGCCAGCACCGCCTCATTCTTTGTCGATTTCGGAAACGCCTTCACATTATCCACCGCTAATAATTGCAATTGCCACCGTGTAATGTTGTCACGATGTGCGCACACAACAACACTTACTACCGGTTCCGACGCGGATGGAGGCGAGGCTTGCGGAGTGCACTTGCGGTGCACAGACTAGCGGGAGACTAGACCCATTGTCGCTTATTTACAAGCACGGGCGGTGCTGCCAGACCTGATCGTCTACGGCCGATATAATATTCACACTAAATTAACATCGGTGCACACCGCCGCACACCGCCGCCGCACACCGCCGCACACCGCTGCGCGCGCACATTCGTCGCACACATTATCCCGGATTCACTCGCCGTATCCATTACGCCGTGCTACTTCAACAATAAACATTGCGAAATTACACCGACACAATGCCGCACCGACTAGCTCTTGACAATACGTGCATATAAATAGTAGTGGCGCGCTGCTCCTCGCCTCCGATGTGTCGTTGACTGCTGCGGAAGGCGGTCGTCGACTGGGTGTTAGTTTCTCCACCTCGGCCGCCCCCCCCCCCCCCCCCCCCCCCGCCCCCCCCCCCCCCCCCCCCTTCACCGCTCACAGCGCCATGGCCGACCTCGCCCCCCCGGGCAAACGTGGGCGGCGAGCCTTGTTGTCTCGCGTGTCCGCGCCGCCGGCATCGAGGAGGACGAGAAAGACATGAGGAAACGCGTGACAAGGTGGGCGCGCAACAAAACACTCCATCCTCCACATTAGCACGCACCCACTCGTGGCTAACTTGTGCCGCGCGCAGGTTCGTCCGGGAGCGCCGTTAAGGCCCACCTCAACGCCAAGGCTTCCACAGTGCCAGCGGCGCAACTCGTGGTGGCCGAGGAGGCCGCATCCTCAGCCGCTTAAAGGCGAAACGATTGGGGCTTGTTGTGGGTGTCTGGGCACAGGGGGCGTCCCGACGCGAAGGTAAGGAAGCTCATGGCGGCGTCGTCGACGGCACAGCCTCCCGGGGTGGTGAAGACACTGACGGATGACAAGAAGCGGAAGAGGCCAGTGAAGAAACGCCGAGGTAAGAAACTGACAGTCGCGGAGTCGGAGGCGGAGTCGGAGGCGCAGGCGGAGGCGGAGGCGGAGGCGGAGGCGGAGGCGGAGGCGGAGGCAGCGAGATCGTCGAAGCGGAGGGTCCCGCGGGCACGCAAGAACAAGAACAAGCAGTAGCCCCCGCCCCCTTACCCCCCCCCCCCCCCCCAGGCGGGAGCGGCTGGCGGCGAGGGGGGGCGGGGGGGGGCGGGGCGGGCGTGGTCCCCCCGCCCCCGCACCCCCCCCCCCCCCCCCCCCGGGCCACATCCCCCGATGGCAGCTGTCGCGAATATTGTAATTCAAACATTCTTCGGCAAACCGCTGCCTGCCCCCGCCCTCCCCCTCGCGAATATTTATGTAACGTGAGCACTCTTTGGCAAAACATGGCAGCCAAACCGCCCATCTGATGACCTTTGATCGGACGGCTGGCAGGCCCGATCAGCAGTACTAGCTATAATGTACACAAAAATCCCCACTTTGGCCGAATAGTACGGCTGAGATTTGCGCTCCCATGTACTAATAGTCGTAGTTATCCACAGGACCACTCTCCATCGTGCCCGGGTACCGGGTACCGGGTACTCGATACCCGGTACCGGCGTAATAAATATATCGCGTACTACCCGGTACTACACGGACAACCTTGTACCTTGTACGTCAGTGCCATGTAACGCTCCACCGGGCTGGTACGATTTCCTCAATGATGACAAAAAGGATTTATCGCCCGCCGGCAATAACGCCGGATGTACTCGCACGTAACTGGATGGACGTGCCGCCACCAGCAGCAGCCTTCACGGATAAATAATAGTCGCTAGTAGTAGTGCTTCGTCACCTGTATGTCACATCTGAATCTCACAGTGGACTCGCTGCAACAACCCCCGCCGCGTGCGCGATATAGGTGATGGCGGAACTCAGTGGGCTGGCTGGCAACAAAGTTTCGAAGAGCCTGGACGGACTGACCGTGAAGGAAGCATGAAGTGGGGGCGGAAGGACCGCCAGGGAAGTGGCGCACAACAAGTAACACCGCGAAGATATAGACAACCGTTAAAGCGGATTTTCCGAGACGGCCGCGGTCTTCAACCACAAAAGGGTAGTACCGGTGCACCCTGCACCGGGCTGGCGGAAGACGCCCGGTCCGCCGCTACCTTGTTGCGCTCCGCCTCGGTCGCCGTGATCCCCGGGATGCACCAACGGGGGTCGTTGCCCCAAGTGGGGATCGTGGAGGACACGCACGCGAAATCGATCATGTAATCGCACGCCAAGCAAGCTCCCCACCAGCGTAATATGACGGCCGCGAGCGGTCCGCTGGGCACAGCCCACTCGTCTCAAGGGTCAAGTCGCCGACTCCCGAGCGGTCCCGGTCAAGCACCGCCCCCGCTTCGATCGCCACGGAAGCCCACAGATTTTTCAAAGCGGTATGCATGCGGTGCTTGTAGCTCGCCATGGGGCAGATGGGCAGATGATCCACAATGAAATCCGTGGCATTCCGGTTCGAGCCATCCGTATAGCGAAGCCATAAGGGGTCAATACCACACGTGGGGCCAGGACATGTGACAAGCGCGGAACCCCCGCGCGGGCGAAGGCCCAGCACCCGCGCAACGGAGGCCGAATAAGCAACATGGGGAATCTTGCGGGCTGACTCGTGATCAGACTGGAAAAGCGATAGGGAGCCCGGCCCGCACGCGATGTACAAGCGCATGGTATCAAGGCGCGAGGCCGCGGCACCCATACGCTGGAATCCAAGAGCGAGGGCCACGAAGTCACGCAAGCGAATCGCACGGCTGAGGTGGCGTTGGACAACCATGGTCGTCGTGGGTTGATCATCGGAGGCAACACCCATACCCGTACCCGAGGGCGGAGCTGTAGTACCGCCAGGCTGAGGTTCTAGTAGGGAAGGAGATGCCAGTGACGGAGGGGGTGCCACTACTTCGCGGGGCGACGGTATCTTGAGAGCTACATAAGCGCATGTAGTAACGGTATTGGCAGTATTCGTACCACTGATAGGAAGCGATTGTTGGGAAGCAGAGGCAGCCTCACCAGTACCAACTCCATGGGGAGTGGCCGTAAAAGGAGATGTGGTGACGAGGAGTCCTCCGCTAGTGCTCGTACACGTACGGGCCGTAGTACCAGCTGACGGATATGGTGATGCAGCGGTGGTCGTAGCATTACCGACGGTAAGTAACTCGAAGATCTCGTGGGTGTGCCCGTACGCGGCGCGTGCGCGCTGCACATCTGCTTGCGGTAACGTGGTAATAAGGGCCCGTACAGTCTCGTACACGCGGCGCGTCTCGCGCGCCCATGGCAAAGCACTCCTAGCCACTGAGGACACCTCGGCGCGAACCGCCTCGTACAAGGGGCCGAGGGCGGGCACGTACTCCCGTACCAGCTTTGGCAGGACAACCGATTGCGTGGGATAAAACGCCGCGGGGCCTGAGATTGCAACAAGGTCATATTCAAACCGCCAAAATCCGCGGGCATACTCATATGAACATCGCAGCCTCCATGCGCGGTGTAGACTGGTCGCAAGCGTCGAGACCGAGCAACGAAAACCCAGCCGAAATGTTGGCGGCGTCCACGGCCTCCAAGAAAGGGTCCAGCTCCGACGGCGGCATCATGCGGCTGAGGAAGCCGGTATGCCGCACCGCGCATACGACCAGTAGCCGCATGGCCCCATGGTGGCAGCCGTATCCCGACGTGCCAAAGGAGGCGATGCGCTCCAACAGTGCGGCGTGGGCCACCCGGCGCCGCCCCAACGCACCGGTCATCCACCCGGGGTAATGGCAAATAGGAGCACCCACGTACACGGCGCCATCATGGACAGGATCGTCGGCCGGGGTACGAAACCCTCCCGGGGCCAACTTCGCCCGCACTGCCCGTAACTCGGCCTCGCTGTCACCGGGGTGACGAACGTACCGCGTATTAATGTCATGTCCCACCAGTCCGACTTCGAAAAGCTCCGTACAATACTCGTCAAAAACACGCGGAACGTGAGCCGCGGCGGTAGCCGCGCCGCAATCATCCGCGAAACTCTGGCAGAAAGTATCAGCGAAAGAAAGAAAGAAACTCTGGCGGTATGAGCCACAACCCCTTGCACCGGGCACACGATAGCGAGGCAGAAATACATCACCCTGGCGCACACCCGTACGAGACTGTAGGGTGGCGCGCAAAATACCGGGATCATCCGGCGCGTAGTAGTACATGTCGCTAGGACGATCGTACAACATCCGGGAAAAAGGGATCTGGCCATGTAGACGCGGGTGCTGAAGCAAGCCGTAAAATATCGCACCCCGGGATACCTCATTGGAGGCATTCCGAATATCAAGGAATTATAGCCCTTTCCCGCCAGTACCACGCCCGCCGAAAAGCTGCAGCGCCATCCGCATGCTCATATACGCCGTCTCACGGCCGGCTCCCGACGAAAAGCTGCGTTGTACCGGGCCCATGGCCTCCCGCGCATCCGCACCCACCTGCATGAGAGCGTGGGCGGAGGGCAGGCGCACCAGCACGGAGCCGACGCCAAGCGGGCGTACTCGCAGCGGTTCGCCGGTCTTCGCCCGCTCCTCGCGCGCGGCGGGGTCGTGCTTGTGGAGCGCAAAGACGGTGCCACTCGCCAAGAAAGCCTTAGTGCGCGAGTGGCACCGCCTCGCCAGGTAGCGGTTTACCCACAAGCGCCATGAAGGTACGTCTAGATCCCTGATGTGCTACCAACGCCACCAGTCCACATGCCCAGCGGGAAGGCGGGAGCACGGCGCATAACCCGCCTCTGGTCCTCCCCCCAACGCCAAACCTCATCCGCATTGCCACCCCACGACGGTGGCGCCCGCCGCAAGTCTGGCGACTCCTCGGGAGGGGAGTACTCCGGGCCGGTGGGAGAATGAGGCGGATGGAGGGCTTCAAGGACATGGAGCGCCGCAGCGGCGTCGGACACCATACCGAGGTCGGCGGTGTCCAGCGCCTGGCGAGCGCGGCGCCGCTCCTGCACGGCGGCGAGTTTCGCCGCGGTGAGCATCTACCACCGCCGGCGGCACCCCGTCTGCCGCAACATCGGCAACCCCCTCCGCAGCCTCTGCAGCAACCGCCGGCGCCCTCGCAGACCGCCGGCGCTTCCGCCGTTGGGCACTCCGAGACGTGCCCGCCGGCAGCTCCCCCGCCTCCATATGGTAAGTGTGTAATTCGCTGCCATCCCGCGACTCGCGCCACAATTGCTGCATCCCGCACACCGAGAAGCCGGCGCGCACTGCATTCCCCGCCTCCCACAAGCGCACTCGCCGCTCTATCAATTTCCGCACAACTGTGGGGCTGCTAGATGGGTAGGGTCGCAGTAGTAGCCCCGCAAGTACGCAGACAAGGCCTTCGGCCCGGTACGACCGGTCGTCGGTAGGAGGGGAGCCGTCAGCATAGGCAAGCGTGCGTGCTAGCAGGGGAAAGAGGACAGGCCGAGCCGCGAGACAGACACCGACAGCCGTACCCCGCAGCGGCGTACGGGGCATCTTGCTTGCGGTAGACGTCGCACCACCGAGCGGTGGCCGCGAGGGCGGCATCATGGGCGGCTGAGGCAGCAGCCGGCGCGTGCTGGCGCTGCGGCGCCCGCACGCCAGCTGCCGACGCCGGGAGAGCCACACCGGGGGGCGGAGCCGTGAGGAGGGGGGCCGCAGAACTCTGAGGTGGCGGCACGGGCCGCCGCTTGCGCGCCATGGAACACGTGGTGGCCGAGCGCGGGCAGCCGGCTCGTGGCTGGGGCGCACCGCACATACACAGAGGGGTCGAAAGTCGCAGCGTAGGCGAGGTACATGGCAGCTACCGCCGGGTCGTCGGACTCCATCCCGTGGTTCACGTGCGTGCACATGGGGGCGGGCCGCTAGCTGGTGCGTCGCAGCTGCCATCGCAACACCGGAACTGCAAGTCAGCGCCCCCACCGAACATCGACGACTGCACCCGCGCCATCGCAGCGCCGCGCTCCCACCCCCACCGCCGCCCCCGCCAGGACCGCGAACCCCACGGGAGACACCCTAGCAGAGAGGCCTAAAGGGGCCGGAGGACGCCCCCGGTGCTGAACTCCCACTGGCCACGCCACAGCCAGAAGCCGGGAGTCGTGGGGGGGGGTCTTCGGAGGGGATCAATCGACCGAACCGCCGCCATCAGTATGTACTGGTACGTAGAGAATCAGGCGCGCCGCTGGCGAGTGAGCGCGGGGTCGCGCGTACCCCTAGTGATGACGAATCGTCGCACATCCAGCCGTAGTCATCGCGAGGATTCCGGGCGATGGGGCCCATAGGAATGCGAACACTGTCCGAATATGTAACGAACTGGCTAACCCCCGCGAGCGAGCGAGTCGGATCGAGACAACGTCTGCGAGCTCATGGATAAGCGTGCTGCGCGCGCAGTGATGTTGCTAGCTATTGGAAGCACACCCGCTAGTGGGTTGGAGCGAGCTGCGAGCCGCACCGTCAGTTCGATTGTGAGCCCCACGAACCTGCCCACTGCCGAACGGCGTCTCGCTCTCTCGCTTGTGGAATATAAGTATATAACCAAGGCTTCACCGGGCGGAACACCTTCGGTGCATCGTCAGCCGATTGCCCTCCGTTGTTCGTGACTGCGTTACATGACGAGGGCGCCGAAGGGGTGCGCGTTCGATATCGCGCGCTCCTCGGTAGTTGCTTCCCGCGCAGCACTGGCACTGCATATACGGTCCCCGGGCAAGCCTTTACGGCGCTTGTCGTCGCAGGCCGAGCCCGCCACTACTTAGCGGCGGCGGTGAACGCGATGTTGGCGCACGGGCTGGCGATGGAGAGCCCGAAGGAGGTACATGAGGCGGGGTCGTAACCGGCGAAAGGCCCGCGTCGTGCTGATGCTACCCCGCCTCGCGTTCGTTCGCTCATCCGACACATCCCCTTCGTCGTGAAGTAGGCATGACGCCTTGGTTGTCTTGGCAGGTCTATTTGCATATTATCGCGCCGTGCCCGCTCATGGTGCCGTAGCACATACATGTAGTGATGCCGGGCGTAATGTCTTGGAACGTGTCGATTGATGGTGCACCTCCCCATCAACAAACCCCATGAGAGCGAGCTTCTCACTCACGTTGTTGCCTAAGCCAAGAATTGTGCCCGTCTACTGTGCGTGTAACCTGCGTGTAACCGCATTTGGGGCGGCAGCCGAACCGCTAGCTGTTGCAAACACTATGGCGGGTAGACGTTCATAAAGAGTGACCGTGCGACAGTCGGCTTTGACGGCCATTCTTATCACACGAAGTGCGAAGCCCCTCCCTACAGCGCGCTGCGCAGCTATAAGGTCTGGCGACAACGCCTCATGCAAAGCGAACCCGCTATCAACTCCTGGAGATTGGCCGCTGCGTCGCTCGTCAAAACATTCACGAGGGGTCCGAGAGGGGGAAGCCCCGATCACACGTGCCTCTAGGAGGGCTGTGCAGCAACCTTCCCCCCGGCATGCTCCAAGGACGAGCGCGCACAGCGTGCTCATGCCCGTGCCACTTTCGCCACTGCCACAACCTGAGACTCAAACCCCGCAAACTCCGGAAGTTTTCCGGTTTTTGGCGCTGCCACCGCCGCGAGCGCAGGCTGCGCCTCTGGCAACGCAAGCACGTTAACGTCACAGTCCGGGGAGCAGCACGCCGCGGCGTACCAGCATCCCAACTTGACATGCTAAGAGGGGCTTTGTCAATTGCCAAAGATAGGACGTGTATGTTGGCGCGCTCTATGAAATTGCAAGGGGGCACCCTTCGCCATAGAGATTCTACGGTGGGCGAAACGGGTGTGAAAGTTTATTGTGAACTGAAAGCGGAGATTGCTTCTTGTAGCGCTGGAGCGCTGGTGTGAACATCCTTAGTTTGCGGGCCATGTGGGGTAATGGCGACTCTTCGTTTCGGCAGCTTCTGCAAAATGACTCGATGATGAACATGCCGTGCCCTAGCAAGGAGACCCTGCGCTTGCACGCTAGGGGGAATAACCCGTGAATCCGGATTTCAATTCTGGCATTTTGCGCTTGGGGTACAGCACATGGCAGTTGGCATTTACGATAACAATGCGTTGGGCAAGATCGTCAAGACAGACATACCGGCCAGCTTGTTAATTGATGCAACGGATATCTTGGTATACGTTTTCTTTATTGTTGGAGATCATCAACGGCAGCAAGTGCAATCCATAACTTGCATCATGTGCACTTCGCGTTCTTTAAACTTGTGTCATGTGCACATATTGCAGCCACGGCACAACGTTGAGCTGAGTGAAAGAAGCGCAGCAATGGCATTCATGCCATTATTGATTTTGGCGGTGAAAAATGTGGCAATTTTAAAGTGATACACGGGTTTTCTGTTGACATATTGGAGGAGAGACAGATCCACCTACCAGCAAGCGCCGTGGAGTTTGAACTTTTAAGGTAGCCAATCCCGACATGTTGCGCATGCTTATCCGGGGAAGCGTTGACAGCGGCAGCGTGCAAGCACCCAGAGATGACGGCATCTATTTCCCATGGCCATGCATTCAGTGCATCAAAGGTGTGAATGTGCATACCACATGCTCCGCCGTATTGGGGAACAATTGTCCGCTGCCACATAATAACCAGCAGCCTATTACCCGAGGAGGCACGGGGTTTGTACGACGAGCGGGGGAAGATGTCAGACAACATTATTAAGAATATTTTTTCTGTGATGTCAGTCATTTGCGGATACAAGCAGCCGGGCGGTGAAACTGCAAGTGTGCTTCATAATATGAATTTCATCATGGAGAATAGTCGCAATCTTCAGTGAAATTGACTCAAACACGCTACTCGAAAAGGGCCTATCTAATAGGGGTCAAAACGGCGCTAAAATGGTCGAAATACCGCGTGTAGTGACAACACAGCCTAAAAGTACACGGCCTTCACTTTCGTAAATTTCGTCGCGATAATCGCTGCGGTTACGATTTATACGACATACTATTACCGACGCCTCTCTCAACAACCCACCACAAACGGGTGGCGGCTGAAGGGCCATCCCGTCCCGCGCCATCGTATATTGAGCCTCGTTTCCTTAGATCCCTACTTCGTACCTTCTCGCCCCTCGTGGTTTTCCGCCTAGCACGGTACCTTTGGCGTGCAGCGACGGGAACATGGATGAGGACGAGGCATACCACCGTGGGGCCGAGGTATTGAAGGGCGTGCTCCAGCTATTGCCTGATTGGACAATGTTGGCCATCTCCTACCCCAAGCGAGGTTGGGTCGCTGAAGCAAAAAGCCAAGCGAGACGTAGTGGCAGCAGCGGGTTCATTGCATGTTCATGCAATATCACCTCAGTGAGCCTCGTCATGAGCAAAGTAATGTGCTGCCTATCTATGTGGTCAGATAACTCCGCATTTGATTCGCGCACAGTTCCCGTGAACTACCTAAGCGCGAGTAAGGGTTGCACATGCTCACGCGGCAAGCGCGTGTTGGATTCCTTCTCATACGACGAGGCAACCAACCCTACAAATGCCCCTACTCGGCAGAGGCGTGTCCGTATACGTAGACGAGGCTTGGCGAGGCCTAAACGACCCCCAAGCGAGAGGACGCAAAGGATGCCGTGAAGTGGCTACCCGCCGTGTGGGGATTTCGTCATATACCGGGGCCAAGAACTCCGTGGTATCCCCCCCCCCCCCCCCCCCCCCATCGTGATATGAACACATGCCAAGCATGAGCTCGTCGGCCTTGCTTACTTACTTCTCATTTTGTCTATAGGTTTTCTATTGCAAGTCCCACGTCGGCTGTGGTTCCCACCTCCGTGTGGCGCGGAGTGATGTCACGAGGTGCAACGTGACGCCTGCCCTCACGCGCCTCACGAGCATGCTGGATGGGGTGTATGACAACAAAGTGCCACATAGCGTAACGGCGGTCATGCGGCCCTTCATCATGTCGGACACGCCCGGCCAAGCTATTGCCAAGCTGCCTCGTGAGATGCGTGAGAAGATCCGGGACTACGACGGCTTTCGGAAGGTTGTACGAGCTTGGAAGACGTCCTTGTCGAGGCAAGGGTGGCACAGCAATTGAGTTCTTCGTAGACGTCTCATAGTGGGCATCTGCGCACATGCTTAGCGCGGATAGTACTAGTGCTGGGGAGTCTGTGGGCGAGGTGTGAGACAACAATCTCGTCGTCTTTGGCATCGAGCCTGTCGCCGCTGCAGTTTCCTCAGTAGGGCTTCTCAACTCGAAGGGCTTCTCCGAAATCTCCACCATGCGGCGGTGCTTGCGTCTTCCTGGTCAGAGACGGCACTCACAAGATTCACTCCGGAATGTGGATGCTTATCACCGTGGGAACATACTCAGTCGAGTATGACCACGACAAGAAGAAATTCGTCCACCGTTTCCGGCCTATCTCCTTTGCCTTATTTGCCGCAAGCAAGAGCGAGGCATGCGTGAGCTTCCTTTTCATTTCCACAGTTGCAGCGCGCCGGCGAATCTACGGCACTGTCTCCGTTGTGAAGTGCGCCGTCATCGGCAAAGACACCGGCGTCCGGGCGGCCGTTCGCTCCATGCTACCCAATGGCCAAGTGAGAATGCATGCCGCCTGTCGATGCGGCACTGAATACAGCCATTCCTCGCATGCCTACCCCCCCCCCTCCCCCTAATCCCCGCCCGGCCTCCCTCCACAAGATGGTGTCCTGCTCGGTCCATGTATACCACAAGTTCAAGTGAAGGAAGGCCCGAGTGAGGGACAATGGCCGAAACGTCGCCGTTGTTGCCGATACTGAGAATTGGGACAAGTGTGCGGCTGGTGCGGAGTTCATTCAGAAACCCGCACGGTAGAGCAAGCCCGGGCTTTGGCCGACTTTGTCATGCGTTTGTGGGATGAAATGGGTGAGCATCGCGCTGCCCGTTGGTTCCGCAACAACTGCCTTGGCGACAATCTGAATTGCACAGTCGTTGCTAGTGGTATCGTCGCAATCACGCCGGCACAGAGCAATCCCCATGAATCTTGACACAAGGCGCGAAGGCTGAGTTCCCCAGTCTTCGTCGACCCACAGACATTATGTTGACCATATGCATCTGCCGGACTTCATCGTGACGCAGACAATCAACCAGTGGGAAAATCACTCGCCCCTGATTTCAGCAAGGAGCTTGCCAAGCACGTGCATGAGGCTATGGACTGCATAGGCGAGCCGCGGTCGTATCACGAGTGAAAGGGCGCCATGTACCTCGATGCCGACTTGTACAACGGCCGCTCAGAGTGTCGGAGTGCGACACCAACGCGCGCCAAAATGTACCGCCGAAAGTTGGCGGAGGACTTGAACCCCGGGTACTATCTGTCTTTGCGGGCCATTCGGAGGGGGTACCACGTCCTTCACCGTGTCAGCTTGAAAGATGGGGTGCCAATCTGCGACTGCAAGGCGTTTTGGAGCTACGGCATCTGCGGACACTCGCTCTCTCCATTGGACCGCGTTGCGGTCCACCACCGAGATGGCGAGATTGCGAAAGTTTGCCGAAGATTTAGGCGACCGGAGAGTACCGGCGCACCGACTCCGCCACGCCACCCATGGCCTTCAGCGTCAACCCCAAGATGGCGTCCCCGCTGCCGGTCGTGGGTGCAAAGGGCGTGGGCGAGGCCACGACGGCAGAGGTCAATTTGGACGAGGAAGTGCCTAAATCCCCCCCCCCCCCCCCCACCTCCTTGATTCTAGATGCAGTTCATGTTCATAATCGTGACAATGCTATTCCAGGTCGTACATTAGAAACATATGAAATCGTGGCCGTTGATTTCGCAAACCGCATTACCTTTGCTAGTGCGGCCGGGGCAGCGAGCCGCCAATAATGCACGGATGGTTTGCTTACACACCTAGATCCACAACACGACAATCTTGCATGTATCCTAGGCCATGCCGAGGCCCGGTGAGGGGGGCAGGCTCGCCACATCATGCAAGGACGCAATGATGTCTTCGGGGAGAAGCACATGCACAACGGTCCTCGATTTAGTCGTGGTTTGGAAGCAGAAGGTGATGATTTGTGTGCTAGGGGTGTAGACAATGAGGTATGCCGACCTGCCACCCGACGACGAAGTGCACAATGGGCGCGTGTCGTAGATTTTTGCGGCTTTGACCAAGGCTTGACCAAGTGCGCGCCGGTGCGGACGCTTGAATGGTAGTCCGTAGGGCCTATAGCCTGCCTGATTGCCACGTGTCGTCTTGGTGTCCTCCTCAGTCCAGCCAGGTACGGCCGTAGGCAGTCGATGAGGTCAATCACGGCGGCGCCGTTCCACGCTCCGTCGCTCTAGGGGATGTGAAGACGAAGATTCGTTGCTGGCCACGTCACATGCCATACCTCGTTTCGCCGTATTACCTCGGAAAAGCCGTAATACGACACCACTATAGCGGGCATAATGCGTGCTTTGTAGCGTGCGGTGTGTGATGGAGGTGGATTTATGAGCCTCTTAAGTTTGGATATGTTATTTGTGCTCCAGATTGCGTTGTGCGCCGGTTTCGATGATGTTGATATGAGGGAAATTATGTATACGAGCAAACCGCCGAAAGCCCCAATCACGATATAATTTCACAAGGAGGTTATAACGATTACATTGTTTCAGAATAATGCTACGGTCACGGCCCGAAAAACAGGGGGCAGCTCCTAGAGTCACATTTGCGCCAAAATGTGCCGCTAAGACGCCGCAGTCTCGCCCGATGACAAGCCATAGTGCGCGCTTGCCCGTTAACGGGTTCCGGGCCTCGCGAGATGCCACAACCAAGACTCTGCCCTCGGCAGTGAGCGTAGATATGAAATCCATCCCGGGTGTGGGTCCTTGCGTGAGGTAGGTCGTAGATGTTGGGAATGTGGACGCGCAATAGGTCGGTTGTGCTCGCCGCTGCCAAGGGCTAAAACATATCCAATCTACCGAACCACGGCGAAGGAACAATTGCGTAATGCCCGGCGATGAGTTTGCTGGCTTCCGCGAAGGCACCCGGGGATAGCGTATCTGCGTGAAAGTCGGCATCCCGACACGGCTCCAGGTCGCTTATGAGAAGACCCTCGGCTCGCCCTCGGAAGGCAGTCATAACCGTGCCTCGATGTCCGTTGTACGGTTGTAGGGTTTTTTTAGGGGGGGCAACTGTGCGGGCTCGGCAATGGTATCGGTACGGCAATTAAGCACTCGGACACGATAGCCTTGGACCATGCAGCGGGTAGGAGTCTCGTACTGATGAACCCCGATGTATAACGTACCATAAGGTATATTATTGTAATATACCATATGCCGCGCGTAGGAGTCTCGTACTGATGAACCCCGATGTATAATATGCTATATTATTATATACCATATGAAGTAACTTGACAGTTGATTCAGCGATGCGTCGATTTTTCAGAAAAGTTTAAAAGAACGGGTTCTATATCCCTGGCCTGCAGTTCCATGAATTGCATTGCCAGCGCTTTGAAGTATTTGTACCCGCAGCGAGCGTTTGCATTGTCAGCGCTTTGAAGTACCGTTAATACCTACCAACAGCGAGTACCAGTACCAGTACCAGTAAGGATTACTGGCGGCGGGGCGCAGCGCCGGCAGCGGCTTGGACAGTCGCCGACGCGCTTTCAGTCGCTGGCGTCGCCGCGGGCGCCGCGTGGGCGCCGAGGATTGACGCCGCAGCCAGGTCGCTCCAGCCCGCCCGCGTCAGGCACCACCCGGCCGACGTGTTGGCCTTTACCGAGGTCGCCGCCGCGTGGCTAGCCAAGGCGCGCGCCGTGCTGGCCGAGCGGCACCGCCGTCGGGGGGCGCGCCGCGCCGGTGGAGCTGGACAATCGTCAGTGCTGCCGTCGCCCGCACTGCCGTCCGTCGCTGCGTTCCGGGGCGTCGCAGCGCCCCCGGTTGCTGCCCCCACGCCGCCAGAGGTGGGTGCACCGGCCGGCCACCCCGGTAGCCAGGCCTCACGGGCTCGGTATCCGCCCCCCCCTACTCGCCCATCTCCAGCCGGCGACGGGGTGGGGTGGGGTGCGGTGGACCACCTCTCCGACGTGGACATGGTGCACATGCCGGCGGAGATGTCCATGGAGACGGCGGTGCCTATTGACTTTCAAGAAGCGTGGGCGGAGGCACAACGCTGCGTGAATGAGCGGGTGGTGGCGGCGATGGAGGCCGATGGCCCTGTGGTGTTGGATAGGGCGCTTAAGTGGAAGTACATGCTGCCGCAATTGTTGCTTAGGGCCCCGAGCCGAGGCGGACGGCGGCGGCTACAAGCCTTGGCGTGGCGCTTCCGCGCTTTCGCGGAGAGGCGCATGACCGAACTCGTGCGCTCATGGGACGACGCGCGCACTGAGGCGTTCTACGCCAGACATGCCCGCCAGCGTCGGACGGACGCCGATCTCTTTGCGGCGCTGCTCGTGGGCACCGCGGACACCGTTGTGGCGTTGGTGGAGGACGGAGAGCTCTCCCGAGCGGCGGGCCGACTATCTTCTAAGGGTATGGGCGACTTGGCCGATCCTGCTATCCTCGCCCAGCTGCGCGACAAGCACCCGTCCCGTAGCCACCCGATCCCAGACGCCGCGTATGACATTCCGGTGGACGAGGCCGCGCTGACGGTGGACATACGCGTGCCGTACCAGCAACTCAAGCCGCACGTGGCGGCAGGGCCCTCAGGCATGCGCAACGAGTATCTCCGCTGCTTGGTGGGCGAATACGCCCCGGCGTCCGGGCCCGCGGCAGTCCGCGCCATGTCGGAGGTTGCCTCCATGTACCTCCAAGGTCGCCTGCCCGGGTGGTTCAACCGGCTCTTCGCCTCTGCTAGGCTCGTGGCACCCGTCAAGAAGCTAGGCGAGGGGAGGGCCCCGGATGTGCGGCCTGTAGCAGTCGGGGAGGCGGAGCGGCGCGCAGCGGAGCGGGCAGTGGTTGACAACATGAAGGAGGCATACGTGTCGGTGCTCGCTCCATCTCAGCTCGGCGTTGGCATTCCCGCGGGCGACTCTGTGCTCATCCACGGCGTCCGGCTCATCGCCGAGAAGCTTGGCCCACGTGCCGTCATCGTCCACACAGACCTTCGCAACGCTTACAACGAGGCATGGCGCCGCACCATCATCCAACGCCACATCGATTGCTCTCCACTACACCCTGTCATCCCTGCGCTCCTAGCCTCCCTCTCCACGGATTCGTATCTGGTCGTGGACGACCGGTCCGCCCCTCTGCGGTATGAGGACGGCGTGCAACAGGGCGCACCTTTGGCCACGACTTCCTTTTGCGTCGCGATTCACCCCGAGGTGCAGCAATGTGATACCACGTTGGAGGTCAATGACGGGGCGGCGCACTTCAACGCCGACGATGGATTTTTGGTGGGCCTTCCGGAGCACGTTTGGCCGGCTCTTCACGCCTTCCGCACGTCCATCAAGGCGTCCGTGGGGCTTGAGGTTCGCTTCGACAAGATGCAGGCGTACAGCGCTGACATGGAGGCCGCTCGGCGTGAGGCTCCGGCCGACATCGAGTGGCCAGAGCTAGATGGCCATCACGGCATCGCGGTCCTGAACGTGCCGCTCGGATCGCCAGAGTATGTGCAGGCGTACATGCGCGGCAAGGCGGAGGAGCTACGAGAAGAGGTGGACGCTAGCCTGAGCAAGCTTCTGTCTGCCAAGCCCAGCCGTCGGTACACCCACGCCTTGCATCACCACGCATGGGCCCTACTCAAGCATTGCATGCAACACAAGGCGGGGTATTGGCTCCGCAATTGTCTTCCGTCCGAGGTGGAGGCCTTTGCGGAGGCGGTGGATGCCACCATCCTTGCGGCGGTCGAACGGGTGCTAGGGTCTTTTGATCCCGCTTTTGATCCCTCCACGTACGGCACCGACACCAATCCGGTGGTCACCGATTTCTTGGCGGAGCTTTTGCACGACCCCGACCCCATGGCAGCGGAGGTGGCTACCTTGAGCGAGGATGCAGTGGCCACGGCGCGCAGCAGGCTTCACCTCCCCACTCGATTGAAGGGAGCTTACATCCGCCGCATGGCTACCGTGCGTGATGCCGCCTTCATCGGCTGCATGAATGCCATCCTCCCAAGGTTCCTGACTAGGAACTCCGGCACCAACACCCCCACCCCTGGTTTCTTCGACCCACAGCTCGGGTCCGTACTTGGCCGAGGCAGATTCAACGCAAATTCTTCCGCCCGCCAGTATGACCACTTCCTCAACGATGCTCATGGGTCGGACAGCTACGCCGCGGAGATGCGCGAGGCGTGGGGCCGCCTCCAAGCGGCTACTGCTGGCCATCTCGGCGACGCAAATGCACGCCAGATGGAGCTGGAAGTGGAGGCCGCGTCGGGCTCGCAAAAGGAGCTGACGGCATTTCTAGACCAGGCCAACAACTCTCGGCTTCGAAATGAGGTGCGCGCTCTCCCTGCCACATGTAGGGAACGGATCTTGTTCAACCAGCTCGACGCGGCGTCAGGCATGTGGACAGTGGCCATCCCCACCGCGCGGACAGCCATGACTCCGCATGAGCTGCGGGAGGTCGCTGCCGGGTACTTCTTTCTGCCTAGCCCGTGCTTGGCCCCGGTGGTTGGGTGCCAGATCATTCTGCCCTCGACGGAGCACAACCCCGTCATTGTTGATCTATACGGCGACGCGCTCATGAACCTCCCGGCGCCTGGAGACGCTCACCGGCGTGTACAGCACGACGCTATCGCAGATGCCTTCCGCGATCACTGTGTTCACGACCTAGATATCGCGGTACGGCGGGAGGTGGATTACTTGTTCCAGCAGGCAGTGCCTCTCGGCAACACCGTACCCAGGGATGAACTCAAGGACCTAGTGCCGGACGCAGAGCTCTCCCTTCCGGCGTTCAACGTCGTGACCGGGAGTTATGATCCCCGGAGCTTGAAGTCCACGCTGCTGGAGTTCAAGACTATGCGGTACGGGGTCAAGTACACTTCAGTGCCCCGGGCCACAGCTGTGGATCGGTTTGAGCGCTCCATGTTGGGCGACATACAACGGGGGTTGGCTGCGCGGGATGCGGCGTGGCACAACACAGAGCCCAGAGGACAGAAGGGTCCTCTTCGAGACATCCTGGATATGTCGGAGTACACGGGCATGGTCTTCGGCACAGTGGGTGAGGTGAGCAAGGGGGTGCACCGCACAGTGCATGGTATCGCATGCTTGGCTGCGGATCGGGGTGCCCTCTCATCGCGGGGCACTCGGTGCATCACCCGGGCTCACCAGGAGGCCTTGCTCGCAAGAGATTTCCTCGGGGTCCTGAGCTTGGTGGCCGCTCGAGAGCGCGCTCGCTGCCTCATCAGACGGCGCAGATTCGTCTGCCATCCCGTTGCTGAAGCTGCACAGCACGTCCGAGGATCACCCACACACACACGTGCTCGCGTGGCCCGGACTCTGAACCGTGTGCGCATCACTCATCCATCCCGCCTTATGCGGGATGCGGGCCGCTTTTAGGCGGCTTGCTGTGTTGATTTTCTAATTATGGGGAACTGCCCTTTTGTAATTCACACCAGTACCAGTACCAGCAGTTCTAGGGAACTGCCCTTTTTGTAATTCACACCAATACCAGCAATACCAGCAACGAGTAGCGAGTACCAGTAAGGATTACCAGCAGCGAGCGTTCGCATCGCCAGCGCTTTGAAGTAGTTGCTACCAGTTTTTTTTCCATTACCAGCAGCGAGTAGCGAGTACCAATACCAGTACCTCCCAGCCGCAAGATCGTAATCGGACGGCTGTGTAATTAATGACCGTGGGCGGGTGGGCGGGTGGGCGGGTGGCCGGGTGGGTGGGTGGATTATAGTACTTAGTAGTACATGCCAGTAGATAAGCGCTTTAGTCATGCACCTATAGGCCCGATCCGCTACACTATACGGGTACCCGTACGGCAATAAAGCTCACCGCCGAAAAATCGACGCTTCGCTGGATAATTTGGTCAGATGTAGTCATCTAGATGTTTATAGTACATTAGCTATGTTGTACTGCGCACGACCCCCGAGGTCGGCGCACGGACTAAGGCCACGACATGAGGGATCCACCCTCGGGCCCCGGCACTCTCTACTGCGCGCTCGCCTCAACCGGCTCGAGCACTAGCAGTCTCGACTCTAGCAGTCGAGCAGAGTGTCACCTTACTCTATGCCGACTCGGACCCGAGCCTCAGCCTCCCGAGACGCTACACCTTCCCCACCCCGCGACAGCATGATGCCCCCTTGCCATGTACACGAAGATAAGGCAGACGCCCTAATCAACAACGCCCCGGGCGGCGCCACAGCGGCATCTGTCGCGGAGTTGGAAAAACGCCTGACGGCCCAAGCGGAAGCCCTGGAGAGGCGGCTGGCCGGGCAGTTTGAGGCTGCTACGGCTGCCTTGCTCGCTCGACTCGCCCCCCCCCCCCCCCCCCCCCCACTAACCCGCCTCCTCCCGAAGGCACCCAGCTAGCCAACCCCGCGGGCGCGCCTGCGCCCGAGGGTGGTGAGCAAGGAGCACGAGAGCCCCTTCCTGCTGAGCTAGACGCACCCGACAACGAGCTCGAGTACGTCGACTTTGCCTACTACGGCAGAGTCATTCCCCCCGGTCTTGAGCGCACCCCGCCGCGCGACGTCGACGAGCCTCGCCTGTGGACCCTGACCGACGACACCGCCCGCGCCCTCGCGGAGAAGCGGAGTCGGGCAGCGTACGACGAATACCTGCACCTAGGTTGTTATGCCTTCTTCAATAGCTGCGCCGACGAGGTGATGCGCGGCGCTCTGGACGGAGTCGCTTTCGACCGAGTCTGCTACGGCGGAAAGCAAGGCTGCGGGCCTTGCCGAGCTCCGAGCATGCTACCGCACCCACTTGGCGACGGAGGAGGCCACCCGTTCCCGGCTGGGCTACCTCCAGCTCGCCAAGAATGGACGAACGGCTACATAAGCGGACCGAGTTTTCGCTGAGCTCGCCCACGCAAAGTTCTGCACCCCACGGCGCATCGCCGTGTCCGGGCAACTCGACCAACTCCGCCGAGCGTTCGACGACAATACCCTCGAGATAAGCCTTTCCGCACCCGGGCAAGGCCCGTGCCACGGCCGCATTCGCCAAAGCCACCCCCGACAAGCCCGCCCCCACAGAGTCCGCGGAGAGGTGCAAGCAACGCGAGCAAGCCGCAGCAGCGCGGAAGGCCGCAGCGACGGCCGCAGCAGCCGACAAGGCCACGGTCACCAAGTGACGGTGTGGCCCGCCGCGCTTACTCATGTACGCCTACCTCCCGCTACATGCGACACCGCGTGCGGAGAAGATGGCGCGACTGGGAGAGCATCGGCGCGAGCGGACAAGTCTTGAGCTGGATCCGCCAAGGAGTCCGGATACGCTGCAAGAACGGGCAACGCCCTCGCCCCTACAACCACGGCGTCTATGCACGACGCCACTCCAGGACATCTGGACTTCATGGCTACGGAACTGCCCCGCTTCGAGGCGATTGGCGCGTGGGAGCGAGGACACTGCGACAAGTGGGTATCCAGAATGTTTCTAGTCCCCAAGCCCGGCACCAACAAGTGGCGCCTCATCATCGACTTACGGGAGCTCAACAAGTGGTGCCAGACTTTCACAATGTCCTACGAGACGCTCAAGCACCTTCGACACCTAACACACGCGGGGGACTGGTTCGTTTCGCTGGATCTATCAGCCGATGGCTACGACGCCCTCGGGATTCGGGAGGAGGACCGCGACTTCTTTACCGTGGACTACCGGGGGGAGCTGTGGCGACTGGCGTGCCTAGCGATGGGTTGGACAGGCTCATCGTACTACGTCTGCAAGTTGACAGCGGCTTTTACGGACTATCTGGGGACGCCCCTGAAGCGGCGCGACCCAGCGTTACCTCCCACGGCCCCGTCCAAGCCTACTCGCCGTTTCCTGCGCAACACTCGCTGGCGGGGCGAGCGGCTCCTACCCTATATGGACGACTTCCTTTTCCTCGCGAACTCCCGCGAGGCAGCCCTGGAGCTACGCGTCCGGTTAAACACCTTGCTGCACCGCCTGGGCCTGCTACCCAACCCCAACAAGGGAGTCTGTGAGCCCACCCAAGTCGGCCCTCACCTGGGGCTGATTGTCGACATGCAGCGCGGCGAGTTCCGCGCCCCCAAGGAGAAACTCATCGCGCTAGCCAAGGTCGCCCGTTCTCTCCTTGGCCGCGCAGCCTCCAACAGGCGCTGGTTCCCGACCCGGCAGCTGGCGTCCTTTGCAGGAAAGGCTCATTTCTTGTACTCGGCAGTTACGCCGGCCCGCTTCTTTTTGCGAGAGCTGCAGTGCGTCCTCGCAACCCGGCAGGGCTGGGGCGGGCGCGTCAAGATGACAAACCAGCTGCGCCGCGATCTGGAATGGTCGACCCATGTACTTGCGCAGCACAACGGTCGCTCTATGTACAAGCCTGTGGAGACCGCGTATCTGCACGCGGACTCCAGCTCGTATGGATGGGGGGATGTGCTGAACAACAACAACGTTTACCAGGCGCGCGGCATCTGGTACGAGGACGGCCGCGCGCCTCACATCACGTGGAAGGAGCTTCGCGCGGTGCGTCACGCGGTCGAATCGTCCATGCCGCAGCTCCGAGGGCGGCGCGTCTTGCGGCACAAAGACAACACGGCCGCGGTGGCAGCGCTGGCCAACCTTACCTCTCGGTTGCCCGTCATGATGGAGGAGCTCCGCAAGCTATGGCACCTACTAGACATCCACGACATCTCCATTAGGCCCCGGTACATCCAGTCTGCAGCCAACGTTTGGGCGGACCAACTCAGCAGGGAGCTGGACGACTCCGACTGGCAGCTCAATCCGCTGATAATCGCGTCCATGCAGCGCTTGTGGGGTCCCCACACCGTCGACAGATTTGCATCGATGGAAAACACGCAACTTCCACGGTACAAATTCCCGCTGGGGCGAAGCGGTGGATTCTCTCCATTTGCCGGACGAATTGTGGCGCAGAGAACGGAATTATTGCAATCCCCCGTGGGCATTGTTGGACGATTTGGAGGACAAACTACGGCAGTCAAGCGCGGCCGCCACGGTCATCGCGCCGCATTGGCCAGGACGACGTTGATACCAGCTGCTGCAAGACCTCGCCACCGAGACGATTGTCTATCCGCCTACCCGCGACCTCTTCTTTCTTGGACGGCGGGGAACGCGCGCGGGGAACGGACGGCCCAGTTAGAGCGTCGTGGCCTTTCGGCTGCCACGCCGGCCTGGCTGCACCTCCGCCGTGGGTCGCTAGGCCGGTCGCGACGCCTACTGCCGCCGTTTCTACGGCGCCAGCCCGCCGCCCAAGTTCTGGAGCATCTCCCCGCTAGAGTCTTCCGCCACTTGGTCGGTTTCAGTCACTCTCACCGAGTGGTTGCGGGAAGCCTACCTGGCGGCAGGCGCCCAACCACCCACCGGTTTCAAGTGGACATCGCACAGTTTAAGCAAAGGCGCCGCCTCCGCAGCCAGCTGCGTCGGCGTCCCCTTGCCGGCCATCGGACACGTGGGCGATTGGTCGAAGAACAGCGACGTGGTCACCGAAAGTACATCGACCCGGCCATGCGCCCGACTTCCGCGGCCTGGAGTTTCTTCGGTGGGCTCGTCCCCGTCCGGCCGCTGGACTAAGCTACATGTGCTAGCCTTTGGCTTTCATTTCTGGCAAACAGTGCCCCCCTGGGTAAATTGTCATATGTAGTCATCTAGAGGTTTACAGTTCATTAGCTATGTTGTGCTGCGCACGACCCCCGAGGTCGGCGCACGGACTAAGGCCTGCCGGCCCGCACCAACGCCACGACCTGAGGGATCCACCCTCGGGCCCCGGCACTCCTTGTTTTGCGCTCGCCTCAACCGGCTCGCGCACCCACCCACCCTCAGCCATATTTTGCGCTAGGAGACACCCATGCCAAGCCTGTGGTTCTTGTCTTAGCCTTCAATGTAAGCGAGCTGACATTCTTGGCAAACAGTGCCCCCCTGGGTAAATACCGTATTATGTATCGCAATCGGTTGTTTTGCCAAAGCTGGTACGGGAGTACGGGCCCGCCCTACTCGGCCCCTTGTACGAGGCGGTTCGCGCCGAGGTGTCGTCCGTGGCTAGGAGTGCTTTGCCATGGGCGCGCGAGACGCGCCGCGTGTACGAGACTGTACGGGCCCTCACCACGTTACCGCAAGAAGATGTGCGGCGCGCGCGTGCCGCATACGGGCACGCCCACAAGATCTTCCAGTTACTTACGGTCGGTAATGTTACGACCACCGCCGCACCGCATCCATCAGTTGGTACTACTGCAAGTACGGGTACGAGCGCTAGCGGAGGACTACGCGTCACCACATCTCCTTTTCGGCCACTCCCCATGGAGATGGTACTTGTGAGACCGCCTCTGCTGCCCAACAATGGCTTCCTATCGGTGGTACGAGTACTGCCAATACCGTTACTACATGCGCTTATGTAGCTCTCAAGATACCGTCGCCCTGCGTATTAGTGGGTCCCCCTCCGTCAGCAGCAACTCTATCCCTACTAGAACCGCAGCTAGGCGGTACTACAGCTCCACCCTCGGGTGCGGGTATGGGTGTTGCCTCCGATGATCAACCTCCGACCATGGTTGTCCAACGCCATCTCAGCCGTGCGATTCGCTTGCGTGACTTCGTGGCTCTCGCTCTTGGCTTCTAGCGTACGGGTGTCGCGGCCTCGCGACTTGATACCATGCACTTGTACATCGCGTGCGGGCGGGGCTCCCTATCGCTTTTCCAGTCGGATCACGAGTCAGCCCGCAAGATTCCCCATGCTGCTTATTCGGCCTCCGTTGCGCGGGTGCTGGACCTTCGCTCGCGCGGGGGTTCCGCGCTTGTCACATGTCCTGGCCCCACGTGTGGTATTGACCCCTTATGGCTTCGCTCTACGGATGGCTCGAACCGGAATGCCACGGACTTCGTCGTGGACCATCCGCCCATCTGCCCCGTTTTCGAACTACAAGCACCGCAGGCATACCGCTTTGAAAAATCTGTGGGCTTCCGTGGCGATCGAAGCGGGGGCGGTGCTTGACCGGGACCGCTCGGGAGTCGGCGACTTGACCCTTGAGACGAGTGGGCTGCGCCCAGCGCTTCCCTTCGCGCTACGGATGGCTCGAGCCGGAACGCTACGGATTTTGTGTTGCATCATCTGCCCATCCACCCCGGCGCGAACTACAAGCACCGCGTGCATACCGCTTTGAAAAATCTGTGGGCTTCCGTGGCGATTGAAGAAGCGGGGGCGGTGTTCGGCCGAGACCGCTCGGGAATCGGCGACTTGGCCCTTGAGACGAGTGGGCTGCGCCCAGCGGTCGGACCGCTCGCGGCCGTCATATGTGACAAAATATACCGACAACTATCCTTAAGATACACAACAACAAATTTCCGCAAAAGGTACATCCCTTGTCCGCTCGGTTGAGCGGCCGTCTCGTACGCGAGATGTCCGGGTATCAATTCATGGACGATGTATTTTCGGCAATATCGTCCCGGCGGCGTGTCCTGGGTTTCCCAGGTTGATGCATTAGCCCTTCGGGGTTCAAATGAGGCAATGGTCTACGGGCTATGCCAGACCTACGACTGCAGTTGGCGCAAGAGGTCAACTGCCGGGGCAGCTTCGGCCGATGTCCCGGGGCGAACTTTACTTTACTCTTAACATTGTGCGAAATATATGTACGGGGTATACGAATACTGGCATACAACATTTTTGCCGTGCTGCAATACAATGTTACTACAGTAGTCCGTTTTTATATAAGATATACGAGAATACTACGAATGTAGTTATTACCCGTGTTAGTTTGTCCGTACTGTTTAAGGTACAGTACAAATACCCGTTTGAATTTGCAGATATACTTCGTATAGTAATACGGATAGAAAGACAATATCAGAATAGATTTCAAATGTTCAAAGAATTAACTACGTTGTTATGTGCCTATGTGTCATTAAAAAAACATACTTTGCATGTATAGTTGATCGCATCGGGGATCGGTTTCGGCTACGGGTACTCGACATAAAGGGATAAGGGCCCCGCTTCCTTTTCTCATAGCGGCGAAGCCGCTATACTTACTATATATAAATATATAGCCCTCCATATATTTATATTTTATATACAGCCCTCCACATAAGTCCGGGTTTTGCGTTTTCGATCGCAAAGCGCATGCATGGGCGAGGATAACGCCGGCTGCATGTGCATACATGCTAACTACATTGGGAACAGTTCGGGCAAACGCCTATTGTGCGCTTTATACCCACCCGCGCGACAACATGTCTATCTGTGGGCGCCCTTTAAAAAACGCGAAATCAGTGCATGTTGTGTTGGCGCTAGAAAGATGTGGGTTGCGCCAACCGTCCAAACTTATGGAAATAGCGGCACTCGTCGCACCAAACTCGGTGAATACGGCCCTTGGCATAAGTTGCACACACCGTGCGTGTAGGCCATTGAAAGCATGTCGCTATAGGCACGACGTGACACCCCAATGACAAGTTGGCCACTGTGGGGAGCAGTTTTGGGGTGAAAATGCTGCTGTTTCTGTGGCGAACGCACGTAGGAGAGGCGATCGATGGCCCCCTTGGCGTAGGGCGATGCTCTACTATGGGGGCGCGTGGTGGAATGCCAGTTGCACCGTTTCGTGGGCGGGGTGGCGCGGTAGGGGCGTGGACTTTAATTAATATGATATGGCGTTTTGGCTGGTAGACATGTGTATCACTAGGAGGCAGCACATGCCAAGTGTTGGTGGTCCGTGGTCATCTACACACATAACGCTCTCACACAGCCGAGTATGGGGCTTAGACACGCACTTGGCGCAAAGCCACGCGCCCGACATGGTAGGGCACATGAGGCAGTGAGGGGCAACTTAGACGACCATCTTTGGGGATTTCTTCGGGGCCCCAATAAATCGTTTTTTGATTTTGGAAGATTGGTTTCGACGCAGATCGGAACGAGCAATTGCGCGGTATTTTTAATACAATTTTCTGAGCAAACCCTGAGAAGCTATGGCGTTTTAAAGCCAAGGGGGTGTTGTTGAGCGTGGCCGACACTCGTGCCATGCCAGTATCGCAACGCGACATGTACTAGCTAGCCGCCGCCCACACGGCTGCACCCCAACCAAATGCACCCGAGCCCCTCGCCAATGTGTTTCCTCACGCGTTCATGGCCATCCCGCCGTTTGGTTGTCTATTCACGGCGTGTGCGTGATACCAACCATGGTTTTGGTGCAATTGCAGGCGACGCCCATCCACGCACCAAGTGCGGCGTGACACCCTAGTCAAAGGTCTTTAAACCTCGGTTTGAGCCACTCGTCATGCAGGTCTTATAAAACCCTCTGTGATTTCAGGGTCTCATCTCATATACCCTACGTTCAGGTACCCTAGACTTCTGTTGTCTTGAGACTGCCGAAAAGGGACCCCAAACTTATGCAGAGGGGTGTATGATTAAATACATTATGATATCGTGTTGTATATTTTTTGTTAATTACATCTTGCTTACAGTAGTAAGGATTATTCATTTACGCTGAGCAATAGTGCTGACGTAGTGCCCGCTCCGCCGTACTCGTACCGGTGCTCACACTTTTACTCAGCGTACCATAGGCGTGAAAAGTATTATGGACGGATTTTTAATAAACGGCTCATAAACTTTAAGGCATGTATGACACGGGACATGCTCTACCGGTAGGCCGCTCTACCGCCGTAATTTCTACACGCACGCACAGCGCGCCACGTCGCAAAAAGCAAATGGCGACTAGCCAATCACCATGCAGTATCTTCACTTTTTCAGTTCCTTTTAGACCCCTCAGAACGGTATGACTCGGGAACAGCTGTACCGGTCAAACTAGCCGCTACCGCCCTACCGAGCATCGTAGGCGCAACCGCACTTGTTGCTCGGTCTCCTGAGCTCATGTCGGCTGAGCGCTGTCCGCCCGCGACATATGAGATCTAGAGGGAGACGGGTCAGCAATGCCAGCGGGGCGATGCCCTTCCGGTCGAAACACGCTAGGTGGCAGCGCCCCGCTGGGCGCACCGGATGGCGAGACGTGCCGCCGTGACAACGGCATGGGGCCCGGCGCCCACGGCGCCCGAAACGCCAAGTTGCCAAGGCGCAATGTTTGCGGGCGCACAGGCAGTGGCCCTCAGGATGCGAACATGTCAAGAGGATAGGCAGGATTCAAACGACTACGGGGCGAGGTCGGCCGGGTGGAGACACATGACATGCTTGACTGGCCGCTTGACCGGCCGCCCATGGCGCCTTGCGGGGCGATTCCGGGCGCGCAACCATGGCCCTGAGGCGTGGAGTCCGTGTACCGCCCGCGCAAAGTTTCGGTGGGACTACAGGGAGCGGCGGGCGAGTGGTAGCGCGATGAAGGTAGATTCGCCAGCGACGGGGTTCCGCGTTCAAAATAGAGCGGTAGAGCGGTAGAGCGGGGGATGGCATCGGTAGCTACCGATGCCACCCTACCGCCGAAATGCTAGACCGGTCTACTGCTCTAGGGGTGATCGCTCTACGGCCGAATTGCACTTCTTGCGACGTGGCGCGCTGTGCGTGTAGAAATTACGGCGGTAGAGCGGTCTACCGGTAGAGCACGTCCCGCGTGTCATACATGCCTAAATCGGTTCCCCACGCGGCAGAGCGAGCCGTTCGTTACCGTACGGGGATTATAACAAAACAATAAAGCACCATTGTTACTTTGCTTTCGGGCTGTGGGCTGAGCGTTTAAGCGGCGCTCCGCCCGGTACGCGCATGCACGTTCGCAGGTTCGATCTTCGAATTGGCAGGGGAGACTTCCTCGTAGTGATATGCGGGTCCTCCGCGCGCGAACCACGCTGTGCGGACTCAGCGGATGCGAGTGCGACTACGTACCGCACACATTCTACAGCCAGATTATGACCGCATGTACTTCGCGCTCATATGGCGATTTTGTGCATTTTATTGCTGACCGGCAATTTCCGTTTTCCCTGTGCGCACTAGCGGGCGGGTATCGCTGATTTTTGAAGCGCATATGCCAAGCGCGGTCATGCGCTCTAGCCGCAACATCACCCCGCATGTTTTCAGAGCAGGGCATGTAAATACCGTAGATGCACACCGCGTACATGCAGCGGTGGATCGCATTTACATCAAGCAAGATTGTTGTAGTAGCACATTTCAGCAATGCCAAATGTAAGCCCATATAAATAAAGCGGCAAGATTTTTTAGTAGACCCGATGGCTTCCTAGATAATTTCGCCGATCTAGGAGTCAGCGCGCACGATCCACGATTTTAGGCAAAAGTTATCATTCGCCAATAAAACTCCTGAAACGTTAGAAATCGCACGGATTCTTCCGGATTACCCGACTGTAGGGAAACGGTCGCCGCGCGCCCTAAGTCATCATTCGTCGGTGATGTCGTCCCCCCCCCCCCCCCCCCCCTCCCCCCCCTACGAATGGTCGGAGAAACGTTGCGTAGGAGCTCATTCCTCCGACCGGACCCCCCTTTCATTGTAGGAGCGTGGTTCCTCCAATATAAGCCACCAGGTGACGCCTTGGCAAGCGATCGCCCCGAGCATGCCCCTACCTCCCCCGGCTTGATTCCTCGGCGCACAACTAATGCACGTAGTCGCTGCCGGGGACCTTGAGGGGCGTGGGGCGCGGCGCCTCTTGGCATGCACACCTGGCGCGCGAAGGCGGGTTGGGCGCGTCGCGCTTGCGGCTTTGCGGGCTGCCCTCGCCGTTGGGGGAGGCTGGCTGGGCTCGTGCGACTTTGTTCGGCTCATGGGCGGCCACATTACCCGTGGGGCTGACAGCGTGGGGCTTCGGGCTCCTCCCCAACCACGGCGGTCTGCTGGCCGTGGGGGCTTCGGGCTTAGCCGCCGGCGGGCCGCCCATCCCTTAAAGCAGGAGCAACTACTGCAGCTGCGCAACGCTCAGGCCGCAGGGCCCGGCATGCACGTCTCCAGACGCGAGCTTTTGGGTACGGTTATGACGATGCGTGTTCGGAGGAGGAGGCCGCACCGGACGTATTGCGCGTTCGAGGGCGAATTGCGCAAACGCATCCCGCGCGCTCCTTTTATTTGCGAATTACAACTTGGTGCCAGCTGCGAGTGCAAAACCTTCGGAGACAGGCCCGGTTTTATTGGCGGGTGCCGCGGTACCTACAGTAGTGGGCGCATACCGTGCGTGCGTTTCATTGAGTAATGAATACTTCTTACCCCATATTCAAATAACCGTCTCAAATCGTCATCTCGTTGCGGCCGCGCCCCCCGCGCCCGCCCCCGCCGCCGGCATTGGGCCACCAATTCAAAGCCGCCGCGGCCCGCAACACTGCTCACTGCTCATTGTCCAGCCCGTCGGTACCCAACCTCAAAACCCCTCCCCGTGCTAGTGTGCTACTCGACGAGCCGCCACCTCAACGTGCCCGAGCGCTAGGAGGGGCCGCCCGGGTCATGATGATCGCCAGTCGCGGTTGGCGCGGCTTCACCCTCGGTCATCGCCATCGTCGTGGGGCCTGGTGGCGGTCGAGCGATGCGGAACGGAGCCTAGCTAACCGGACGAAGGGATTCATCATGATTGAGGCCCCGAAATCGGCGCCTATGTATGAATGGCGCCGGACGGGCAAGCAAGGCGGCACTGAATAGGCGGCGAGACCCGGGCGTGGGTGGTGGAGCGGTGGACTGGGCGGCAGTCGCGGCGCATGGCTCGCGGGGTAGCCCGGAAGGCCCAGGATACATACCGGATGGGCCCGAAAGGCCCTCGATGCCAATCTAGGACTTGCTATGTTTCCTCGTTTTGTCCTGGATATGCGCTAATCTACAAACTTCGGAGGTCGAATCAACGACGACGTCCTATATTGAATATAGCGACTATATACGATCGAATCTACTATCCAGCGGCTTTTTGGATAGGGGTTTTCCTAGATTAGCGGCGGATCTACGACCATAGCCGATCCGGCGGCATATCGAATATATGGGCTCAACTGCGTAGTATATGTCCATCATACGCCATCGCATTAACTGTGCGACTACTTAGAGGCGGCTAGCTCGGGGGCAGAGGGGGATACATCCCCACATGGCAGCAATCGGTTTGGCGACATGTGGCGTGCAGCCTGCGCACGGATTAGGACCCGTTCATAACTCTTGACGCCAGTACATGTAGTACTCGTAGGTCCCGCCGCTCTACCCCGTGTGACCATACCCATATTGGTTCCGCGCTTGTCACTTGCCCTGGCCCAACGTGTGGTATTGATCCCTTATGGCTTCGCTCTACGGATGGCTCGAACCGGAGCGCTACGGATTTCATCGTGGATCATCTACCCATATGCCCCGTAGCGAACTACAAGCACCGCATGCATGCATACCGCTTTGAAGAATCTGTGGGCATCTGTGGCAATTGATGCGGGGGCGGTGCTTGACCGGGACCGCTCGGGAGCCGGCGACTTGACACTTGAGACGAGTGGGCTGCGCCCAGCGGACCGCTCGCGGCCGTCGGACCTGACGCTGGCGGGGTGGGGGGGGGCGGCGTGCGATTACATGATCGACTTCGCGTGCGTGTCCTCCACGACCCCCACTTGGAGCAACGACCCCCGCTGGTGCATCCCGGGAATCGCGGCGACCGAGGCGGAACATGCTAAGTTGGCAGCGGACCGGGCGTCTTCCGCCCCAGTGCAGGGTGCTCACCGGTACTACCCTTTTGTGGTTGAGGACCGCGGCCGTCTCGGGAAGTCCGCTGTGACGGTGGTCTACATCTTCGCGGTGCTGTTGGCTGTGCTCAACTTCCCTGGCGGTCCTTCCGCCCCGACCTCTTGCTTTCTTCGTGGTCAATCCGTTAAGGCACTTCGAAACTTTGTCGCCAGCCAACCTGCTGAGTTCCGCCGTCACCTGTCGCGCACACGGCGGGGGCTGTTGCAGCGGGTGTCGGCTTGCGTGCATGGTACCCTGGGCGGCATTCTCTCTGCCGGTGTGCAGATGGCCAAGTCTGATGCGTGTGCTCGTGCCCACTCTGCGTCTTCTCATGTTACTGCTTCCACCCCGCAGTCGCTGTAGAGGACCTTTCTCATTGCCTTTTATTTTGGTGATTTCCGATATCGCCTTCTGCTGCTAGCTCATGTAAGTACCATACCCATCACTCCCGCCGCTGCAGCACCGCCCCGCCCAGCCGGAACGAGTAATTAATTTCTAGCTCATTCGGCAGCATCCACCAAAGTACCAGGTATGTACAGGGAGCGATGGCCGTGAGCGTTTATATTTATTCATGACAATTAATTAATTGCTGTCATGTAATCATTCTCATTTTACACGCCCGCCAATATATAAATTCATGCATTCATCAGTATTTAAAACTAGTCGTCGCTATTCAGATAAGTGTACGAGCAGCGGTGGATATGAATAATGTCATGTCCGGTGTCGAGTAACAATAAGGCTTGTATGACACGGGACATGCGCTACCGGTAGACCGCTCTACCGCCGTAATTTCTACACGCACAGCGCGCCACGTCGCAAAAAGCAAATGGCGATTAGCCAATCACCATGCAGTATCTTCACTTTTTCAGTTCCTTTTAGACCCCTCAGACCGGTATGACTTGGGAACAGCTCTACCGGTCAAACTAGCCGCTACCGCCCTACCGAGCATCGCAGGACCAGCCGCACTTGCTGCTCGGTCTCCTGAGCTCAAGTCGGTTGTGCGCTGTCCGCCCGCGACATATGAGATCTAGAGGGAGACGGGTCAGCAAGGCCAGCGGGGCGATGCCCTTCCGGTCGAAACACGCTAGGTGGCAGCGCCCCGCTGGGCGCACCGGATGGCGAGACGTGCCGCCGTGACAACGGCATGGAGCCCGGCGCCCACGGCGCCCGAAACGCCAAGTTGGCGCCATTGCCAAGGCGCATTGTTTGCGGGCGAACGGGCAGTGGCCCTCATGATGCGAACATGCCAAGGGGATAGGCATGATTCAAACGACTACGGGGCGAGGTCGGCCGGGTGGAGACATAGGACACGCTTGACTGGCCGCTTGACCGGCGGCCGCCCGTGGCTCCTCGCGGGGCGATTCCGGGCGCGCAACCATGGCCCTGAGGCGTGGAGTCCGTGTACCGCCCGCGCAAAGTTTCGGTGGGACTACAGGGAGCGGCGGGCGAGTGGTAGCGCGATGAAGGTGGATTCGCCAGCGACGGGGTTCCGCGTTCAAAATAGAGCGGTAGAGCGGTAGAGCTAGGGGTGGCATCGGTAGCTACCGATGCCACCCTACCGCCGAAATGCTAGACCGGTCTACCGCTCTAGGGGTGATCGCTCTACGGCCGAATTGCACTTTTTGCGTCGTGGCGCGCTGTGCGTGTAGAAATTACGGCGGTAGAGCGGTCTATCGGGAGAGCACGTCCCGTGTCACAAAGGCCTAAGAATAATGCTTACCATATATACACACGTAAATCGACATTGCAGGGGTTATTATTTGTCATTAGTCGATAAATCGACAGTTATAGTTTTACTCGGTTTTTCCTTTATTTACTAAAATCTACTCGACTATTGTAGTCTATAGTATAGAAAGTTTGCGTGCTATTATACGGGTAGGGGACGACTGACATTGTCGGTATATGATTACATATGCTAGACGCAACATTCAAGAAATCCATACAGAAATCCAGAAGAAAATCCAGAAGGAAAGCCAGCTACGGGGAAACCGAGGCGGGAACCGCCGTGGCAGCCACCGACCAAGCATCGCCACCCGCCAGCCGCCGCTCCACGCAGTGGAGACGCTCTCCCCAACACACAATCCCGGGCCACTCCAATAGCGGCACTAGGCCGAATGTGATGTGGAGGCGCCGACAGGTAAAGAGCTTCGAAGAGGTCTCGCAGCAAGGAGCGGAAGTGGGGGGTTAAACCCAGAACGGGGCGCCACGGGCGGGTAACCGACGCGGGCCTTCCGGCGCCGGATCCGCCGCAACCTCGATCGCGTCCCCTTCCGCCGAACGTAGAACTCCCTCCCCATCACAACATCCCATGCCACTCCAACAGCGGCACTAGGCCGAATGTGATGTGGAGGCGCCGACAGGACAGGAAGGGAGAGGGTGCTCAATGAAGAGCGAACGAGAAGTTGACCGGGCCAGCAACGACATAGGACGCCGGTGTCCAGCTCGCATTGCTCCGCTGCAGTGACAGCATGGGGGGGTCCAAGCAAGGCTACCAAGGTACCACCCGTGCATGAGCCCCGCCCCCATCCCCATCCGGGAGTGGAGGCGGACGGAGGGCTCGCGATTCAGAGGGCCGAGGAAGGTCGTCGGCTCCACCTAGGCAGCGGGTGGGTGTGCATTGTCGTTTTATTGTCGGCTACAGCACGATATACAGGCGTGCAATAGTCGCTAGTTTTGATTGGAAAAATATATTTACATGAGCTAGCAGCACAAGGCGATATATCGGAAATCACCTAAAAAAAGGGCAATCATGGTAAATTAAGTAAAATTAATTAATTAGAGATTTACCGCGGCGGTAGTATATCGTCGCTACCCGTAACCGCAGTCGTAGAGTACACTACACTACAACGAATACCCCCCTTGCGGTGGTTCTGGTGTGAATTACAAAAGGCCTTAACAAATCCGGAAAGCAGCAGTACTGAAGTTGAAGACAGCCGCCACTAAAATTGTACAGTACAGGCAACATGTGTGAATTGCAAAACGGCCAGTTCTAAATCCACCGCTTAAGGATTACTTATGAAAGCAGTATAAAAAGAACTGCCTTTTGCAGGTAGCTCATGTAACTATTCTGGAGTACTAAAGAGATCAATACAGCAAGCCGCCTCTGGTGGCCCGTAGCTGGATTTTCTTCTGGATTTCTCTATGGATTTCCTGAATTTTGCAGCTGGCTCATGTATTCATCATATACAGCAAGCCGCGCCCAACAAAAAAGCGGCGCCCACTACCGCCTAGCGGTGTAAGGATTTCTGGTACCAGTACGGGTACGACCTACAGGCTAAAGACGCAAAACAGCTCGCCCTTATTCCTTACCGGTAGTGTATGGGTAGCACATGCTGGCCAGCGACGTGCTGTCATTGTCTACTCTCACCAGGCAGGGCGGCGCGGCTGCTGTCATCGGTCTAAGCAGGTGAGCACCAGTTGTCAACATGGGCCTCGGAGCAGTCAGACGACGCAGGCCGCTCGCGCTTGTCGCGCGAGTGGCGCAGCACTGCCTGGCCGGTGACGGAGCGCAGCTTGTGGCGACCGGCGTCGGCTGGGGCAAAGTCACGTGCACGCCGCCATCGAGCTCCGGCAGTTTCTCCCCTCCAGCTCTCATCCCGCCCACGCGGGTGTTTGCAAGCATGCCAGAGCGTGCCCAGCAAGAAGACAGGCCCCTATCAGACATTGATCGCGCGTATCAGGCTGCGCCCGCTCGGCGGTGGATGGAGATGGAGCGGGCGAAGTCAGCCATTGATGCGTCCAGCTCCTCGGCGGGCGAGAAACCCGCGAGCCGTGGCGGTTCGGCCTGCGGCAGTGCGTCCGCTCCAAGTGCTCGACATGGCCGGGAGATTGCAAGTGATATGGTAGAGGATCGAGACGAAGACAGCGCTCCGAGCTGGCGGGATCTCCTGGCGGTAGCCCGCGCTGTGCAGCGGCAAGAGAGGGAGAGCGGGACACAAGTTCTGACCGACACCTTCGGGTAACTGGCGCTCTGCCACACCGCATGGGTGGTGGAACAATTGCAGTGTGTTAGTGTCGGGCTGATCCGACGGGGGCTGGGCAAACTCATTGTCTCGCGTACTGCAGGAGGAGGCATACCTACCTCAGAATTTCTCTCACAGAGAAGTGCAACCTAAGGTGCCAGTACTGCATGCCAGAGGAGGGCATCGAACTGACGCCGAAGGCGGAGGTTCTGACCACCGCCGAGATTCTCCGCCTGGTAAGCCGTACATGAATGTCCGCACCCGCATGAGCCAAATCCAAACCTCCCAGCTACTGCCCTCCCGCCATCTTGCTCATCGTGTTGCTTGGCCTGACCCAATTTGCAGACACGCATGTTTGTAGACGCCGGGGTGGACAAGATCCGCCTCACTGGCGGCGAGCCCACGATCCGTGAGGGTCTGGGACATCTTGTAAAAGAAATGAAGACCTTTCCAGGTGACCTTAAAAACTGTTATGGATGGAATGTATTACACGAATTAAAACGCAGTGCATGGTAATTCTTAATGGGGGGCGATTGTTATGTGAGTTGAGTAGTACTGCCGAATGTCCAGGCCTCAAACACATCGGCATTACGACGAATGGCCTGGTGTTGAAGAAACAGCTGCCAGCACTGCAAGAAGCTGGTGGGTGCAGCATCATCTGTATTGTCTTGCCACATTGTCAAGCATAGTTTGCAGCATAAAGCCTGGCGGCAAATGCTGCTGCGCAAATGTGTGGCATGTGACATCGCCTTCGTATGCAGGCATTGATCTACTCAACATCAGCCTGGACACACTAGACCCTCACAAATTTGAGATAATGACCAGGCGACGTGGGCACAAGCGAGTTGTTGATGCGATTGATAGAGCTGTTCAGCTGGGCTACAGCCCGGTCAAGGTGTGCAGCTCCTCTCCCCTTATCCGACTCGCCCCTTGAAGCATTGTTCTCGCAGCGTTGTTCACTGCACAACCTCAATATTCATTCTGTACTTCAAAGCCAAATTCTATATCAATGCGCGATGCATCATTTCAACTGAACTAATGATGCCTGCAGGTGAATGTTGTTCTTATGCGGGGCAAGAATGATGATGAGATTGCCGACTTTGTGGAGATGACACGCCACAAGCCCATCAACATCAGGTTTATTGAATACATGCCATTCGACGGAAATGTGTGGTCCAAGTCAAAGATGGTCAGTGGGCCAAATATAGTGAGAATCTGAACCCCCCCACCTCTGTAATGTCCTGCTGGTTAAACATCTGATGCAACTTCACCTCACACGCCTCACAGGTATCGTACAAGGAGATGCTGGAGCGTGTGAATAGGGCCTTCCCTGAAGGCATTGAGCGGTGCAATGATCCCAAGGGGGAGGTTGCCAAGAATTTCCGAGTGAATGGATTCACTGGGACCGTCTCATTCATCACCTCAATGACGTCCAACTTCTGCAGTGACTGCAACAGGTGAGCCGCTCAGCGTTTTTGTGTGATGGCATGGCATGGCTGTCCATGTCGGATGCACCTTTAGCTTGTCAACTGGAGACGGACATCGGGCAAACAATCAGCTCGAGAGCTTCTCATGCATGTGCATAGAATTTCACATGTGCTCCTGCATGACCGTGTCACATGATGCTGCTGCACCTAATGAATATGCGTGATAGTGAGAACTGCCAATGTGTTTTTTTTGCAGGATTCGCCTCATGGCAGACGGCAATCTTAAAGTGTGCCTGTTTGGAGCTAACGAAGTTAGCCTACGTGATGCAATGCGGTACCCCCCCCCCCCCCCCCCCCCCCCCCCGCCCTATCCACATCAAGTATCCCAGATCAAGCTGTACTGAAATAATGTAGCAAAAGGCAAATGTGCTGACGCATGTTCGTGTCCGCAGTGAGGGAGCGTCTGATGAGGAGCTGCGGATGATAATTTCTGCAGCTGTGAATCGAAAGAAGGCAGCTCATGCAGGGATGTTTGAGTTGGCACGGACCAAGAATCGGTCTATGATCAAAATTGGCGGCTAAGAGCTGGGTGGATGCAGCCTGTAGTTGAATAGGTACTGTGCTGGCATCTCGGGGCAGTACTGTTGCCGTATAGACAATGCAGGTGTGGCTTGCTTGTGTGCGTTCAACTAGATTCAAGCAACTCAAGCTAGCGCATATCCATGCACTCCTAGCGAGTAGCACTCTGCTCTGCAGCCTTTTTCCGCTGTGGTGACGCTCATTTGCTATCTTGTATGTGAACACTGAGATATTTTACCTTACAAACCAGACATATGACCCTGCAGCATTTATACTCTCCATGCAGGCAGCTGCAAAGCTCTTGCATTTGTTACGTTTGAAGCCCTCCTCAATTGATATCCTTACGTGCGTTAGGTTTCTGCAGCACGCTGTCGATCGATGTGTGGGTCGCTAATTGAGGAGTAAGAATTAGATCAGAATAAGCATTCCCAGGATCACCAATGGCGCAGAATCAACAAGGCATAGTGGCCAGCTGAACTTCTTCTTGCCATCTGGCCCATCCACAATGCAGCAGCACCTGAGCATCACGTCTTTGCAGTAGTTTCTCGGGTTGAATGATGACTTGGTTCCTTTGGGCGCTGTTGGGACTGCTGTCGTGGTGCGACTGCTGGACCTAGATGACTGAGATGCAAACGTTGGTGCTTGACCAAGAGCCCACCTGCTTGCGCACCCACATTGCATCTCCATATCAAACTTCTTCTCGTCTTCCTCATCCAGGCACGACAGGCATAACACTCCATGGGCAGGTGGTCACCTGTCATATACTGAGCGCTTCGCTGGGTCACTTAGGCAGTTGTAGGCTGCAGTAGCCACCTGCATCCAAACGCACTTTCAAGACCTCCTGTCTTCTTTCCCCGCGCGCCCCCCCCCCCCCCCCCCCCCCCTCACAACATCAGCACGCAGGCCCACACATACGATCTCCACCACAAGAATCCCAACTACAGTCTGCATGTAATGCTGCTCTCATGGTCACGATACCTTGAACGCATCCTCACTGCCAGTGGCTGTATTCTTGTCTGGATGAAGCTGAAGTGCAAGGTCCCTGATTTTTGGCACATACCAGGTAAGTTTATCAATCCTTGCATTTATCAACCCTGCAGGTTGTGGCTGATGCCAGCCGTGCGTGTTTCTCCTCCACTACCCCAGAGATTCACCATACCTGAAAGCTTTCTTCACTTGTTCTCGAGAGGCTGATCGTCCAACTTGGAGGACCTCATAATGATCACGCGCCTGAATCACATATCCAGGCAGGAAACTATATCTGTACCACCCAATATGTTTCACAATCTGCTTGATGTGCCAAAAAACGCATGCTACCTTTAGGGTCCGGATGACGAGCAGTTCCTGCTGCTTTGTTATGTTTTGGGTTGTCTGTAAGGATTGCAAACAACTGGGAAATAAGCGGCTTTCTACGAGTTCATACAACAAAACATCGGCATCACGCCGTCAAATTTCTTCGGATTGATTTCAGGCAGCATATGGTATAGCATGATAAGGTATATTCGCAAGTCAGTGGAGGCATGGCGACGGGTTTATTGCGCGCAGGGCACGAAAGTCTGAAGCCATGACTCGGACCATGTTTGCGCCTCGGCGGCCGAGCGCGGCGCGTAGTCAGCCTGTGCCAGCGCCAACATAGACCCCCTATGCAGTTGCGGTTGGATCAAATGGCGTTCAGCACCCTCAACGGTTGCAAAGTTAGAAGAGTCACTAGTCCCAGTAGAGCTCCGCTTGCCGTGACCCCTTGCGGCAGTTACCTTACTGTCCTCTGCAGCTCGTCATCAGCACCTGTCCGACAAGGCCCAGCAGCGTGCTGCTTGCTGAACGACAGTTTGTCGACATCCGTACTACAACCCTAGCAAGGGTTTTAAACGAGCAAGCAGTAGTAGCAGGAGCGCAGGAAAACGCCGACGCCCAGACGCCACGAAAGGCGGACCTTTCGGGGTAAGTGCCGGGTACTTTTATGGCGGTGTTTTAGACGGCGGTAATCCAACAGTGTTGGAAATTCTGTTTTGGCCTTCAATTAGTCGCTAGTCTTGCAGAATGCTTGGGCAATTTGCTTGTTGACTATATATAACGTAGTGTCGCCTGCCAAGGGCTTCAAGGTTTTTTGGATCGCTCCCTAAACGGCCGTCGTAGAGACGCTGCAAGGCTTTCACTGGTGCCAGTCCTGCCCCGGAGGCGGAAAAACAAAAAGGAGCGCAGCGCAGCAGGAGCAATAATACATCTCGCAAACAGTGCGTACTGGCGGCGGTACCTACGGGTGGAAACAAATGTAATGTAATATGTAGTTTCATGAGCTAGCTGTAAAAGGCGATCAGGAAACCACCCGTAAAGGAAATGGGAAACGTCCACTACAGCGATTGCGCGGTGAAAGCAGCACCAGAAGAGGGTGCGGAATGAGCACGGGCAAACGCATTAGACTTGGCCGTATGTACCCCGGCAAAGAGAATGACGCCCAAGGTACCATGCACGCAAGGAGAAACTCGCTGCAACAACCCCCGCCGCGTGCGCGACAAGTGATGGCGGAACTCAGCGGGCTGGCCAGCAACAACGTTCCGAAGAGCCTAGGCGGACTGCCCACGAAGGAAGCATGAAGTCGGGGCGGAAGGACCACTTGAGAAGTTGCGCACTACAAGAAGTAACACCGCGAAGATGTAGACCACCGTTAAAGCGGATTTTCCGAGGCGGCCGCGGTCCTCAACCCCAGAAGGGTAGTACCGGGCGGCGAAACTCACCGCTGTGCAGGAATTGCGCCGCGCTCGCCGGGCGCTGGACACCGCCGACCTCAGTATGGTGCATGACGCCGCCGCGGCGCTCCCTGTCCTTGAAGCCCTCCACCCGCCTCGTGCTCCCACCGACCCCAAAGTACTCCCCTCCCGAGGAGCCGCCGGACTTGCGGCGGGCGCCGCCGTCGTGGGGTGGCAATGTGGATTAGGTTCGGCGGTGGGGGGAGGACCAGAGGCGCGCGGGTTCTGCGCCGTGCTCCCCGCCTTTCCGTTGGGCATGTGGACTGGTGGCGTTGAGAGCACATCAGGGACCTAGACGTACCTTCATGGCGCATGTGGGTGAACCGCTGCCTGGCGGGGCGGTGCCACTCGCGCACTGCGGCTTTCTTGGCGAGTGGCTCCGTCTTTGCGCTCCACAAGGACGACCCCGCTGCGCGCGAGGAGCGGGCGAAGACCGGCGAGCCGCTGCGAGTACACCCGTTGGCGTCGGCTCCGTGCTGGTGCGCCTGGCCTCCGCCCACGCTCTCGTGCAGGTGGGTGCGGATGCGCGGGAGGCCATGGGCCCGGTACAACGCAGCTTTCAGTCGGGAGCTGGCTATGCGACGGCGTGCTTCTCACTTTGCAGCCGGCCCTTGACACCGGGCGAAGTACTGAGTATGTACTAAATTCGGGCGAGCCGGCGCGGCTACTGGTACTGGTAGCCTGACCCTCCTGCGGAACGGTGGACCGTCCGACGACCGGACGACCCACCACCATGCCAACTGCCGGCTTGCGCCCACAATGGCGTGAAGAGCAGGCCCTCCAGGAGGACACCACCACAGCCAGCATGGACACAGACATATCTGAGGAGCAACATGACTCCGGGGCCGGCGCACCTTTCTGGCCGCGCAACGAGGCGGCGGAGTACAACAACCAGCGATCCGCACGGTCGTAACTGCAAAAAAATTCGCAAGCACCCAACTCCTACCAGCAACCCGCCGCCACATACGCGTGCTACAACGTCCATCCCACCTACTCCTCACCGGCTTCCCAGCCGGCACGGACGATGCCCCCCATGTGGCCCTATTGTTCGGCGATCTGGTGGCCCAGCACCAAGCCATGGACGAGGAGTCGCGCGGCCGGACTACTGTGACGAACCTGATCCGCACCCTCAGCCCCAAAATCGGAGTTCAAATACTACCAGCATACGTCAGAGTGGTGACGCGCCGCCCCCCCAAACCCATCGCCGCCGACCCCGCTGCACCGAGCGGCATTAGGCTCCCCACCACCACCGGGTCCGTCATCCTACGACTGGCCCGCAGAGAAACAACAGTGAGCGTTCTACACACGCAATGGAGAGGAGAGGGCACAGCGATCCTCGAACGCCAGGGCCGCCGCTGCTCCACCCGCCTCCTCGGAGCTCCACACCTCAAGGCATCACGGAGGCCGACATGTGGTTGCGCTTGGCGGAGGCCTCCTCCCAACGTACGACAACCCCAGCCGAGCGAAGCGGCGACAGACCAACCGGCGGCGACACCAGCAGACGTTCTGGCACTCGCTTGAGTGCGAGCATGGGCCGAGTACGAGGCCAACACTGACGCGGACGACGCCGTCATCCGCCCCCCGATCCGCACACTACTTGCCCTCCTGGAGGTCCGCGAGGTATGGAAAGCCCGCCGCTCAGCCGACTCGGTGCGCCTCAAAACCTCTAAACCTGAAGCGGCGCGCCTAATCCAGGACGTGTGCCGCGACGCAGTACTGGCGCTGCCGTTTGGCGACCAGTCGCAGGGCCGAGTAGCGATCCAAGTCACATTAGAACACAGCGAGGACCGAGAGGACCAGCCAACCACCCCACTCCCAGGAGTACTGCCCCCGGCACTATCCAAACGGTCCTTCCGATGCGCATTGACGGCCAGAGCGATATGCACCGGCCCCCTGGCCAACCTGGCGCTGCCGACGGTTGAGCAGCTGGCGGAGAAAATCGCAGCTACCATCAGACAGCGCACCAACACACTCCCGGAGCTGCAACACGCGCAGTGGCTGACGGACACCATGACAGCTGCCGGCGTCGAGATGTACCTCCACCACACCGAACCGACACTGCTGCGCGTGGGAGACGACAACCTCTGCGCCATCTCCCTCGGCAAAGAAGACGAGGAGTTCGCTGACACACTGCGCTTGGCAATGGCCCTCACCTCCCCTGTCGCGCTACTGCGGGCGATACGCCTCCGCACCATCGTCATCTACCTCACAGAGTCCGAGTTCGACCCCTCGGCGCTGCTCATCCACCCCTTCAGCCAAACGATCGGGGAGGCGGGAGAACTGGGAGGCAACACCGGTCACAACCAGATCCGACGCGCAGCGATGGGCCTGCGAAAGAAGGCATGGAAGACCACCCTAGCGTCCCTCGCCCTGCGAGCCACCGGACGCCCAATCTACACCCTCACCCTGCAGCTGACCGCCCACCACCACAGCATCATCGGTCGCACCCGCAGCACCGACATAACAGACCAGTGGCGCAAGACCGTGTCGACAGTGTGCGGGAAGATCAAGGCCGCGCCAACCCCGGCACCAACCGAGAGGCGCCTTGCCGACACATCGCCAGCCCCACCACCGGCAGACCCAGTTCAACTGCCACTTCTAGCGACCCCAGCAACTCAGATCGCACCCCAGGTCCGCGACGCCCCCCCCCCCCCCCCCCCCCCAGGGTTCGAGCACGTACCACCGAGGCGCGGAGCGGTCGCAGACGCAATGGTAGCCATCGACCAGCGCGGAGCAGCAACAGAGCGCGCCCCCGGAGCAGCCCACCAAGCCCTTGCACCTACAGCCACAGCCCTAGCGGCAACTGCCATGCCGGTAGCACAGGCGGACGACGACGAGGAACTGGAACTCAACTACGAGGAGAACGACAGCGCCATGGAGGTGGACACCACCCATGGCGAGGCAGCAGAGACACCAGGTCCGGCTGACATATCACTCAATTTCCCCCAGCGTTTAACAGTGCACCGCACATTCCGGGAGGGCACACCCAGTGGCACCAAAGAGAGACTGGCAGAACTACACCACCTCACCACCGCAGCCACAGAGCTGCTCGCCCAGTCCTCTCCTGCCAACAAACCCGCAATAGCCGCCAACCTGGCCAGCCTCGCAGCGGAATCCCACCAATTGAGCAAATCACATCGCATCTCCATCCATCTGGAACGTCACCCCAGCCAGCCCACCCCAGCAGGCAAAGGCAAGACAGCCACAACAGCTATGATCAAGAAGAAGCAACCCATAGGCCGCAGCCGCTCGGACGGCGCCACCCGCAACCGCATCAAAAGCAAGCCACGCCTCTCTGGCACCCGCAGCTCATACAGCGAGTGGATAACAGACGATGATACGGCCCACCCGTCCAACAGCTCGCACCAGTAAGCTGCTGAGCGAGCCACTGCAGCAACAACCAAGCCAGGTGACTCCGGATCACCGCCCACCACTAACAATGTGCCCGGTGCAGCTCATACACCACCACACACCCGGAAACTCACCACACACGTAGAACACACACCGCCGATTCCCACAACCACCACGGACAACACCTACCCAATTACATGTCGGAGGGCACCAATCATACTAGCCGGCTCAGCGGTGGATAAATACTGAGCATCACATAGCTATTCCGGTCAGCCCCCTTCCCCCATCACACCTTGGTAGCTGCAGGCGGGACGCTTCGGCTGCCTAAGCTTGCCTGTTGAGCTCTGATTGCGATAGGTCTGACTTAGGTAGGGACAGCATGGGGGCGCTGCTGTCCTAGCTTCAGCCCGCTGGAAGGAGGAGGAGCTGGGGCACACACGAGGAAGGCCGTTAGCTTGAGCTGTAATTACACCCAGTGTTCCCTACCATGGTCAGAGTTAGCAGGTCCTAAGAACAACTCAGTCTGGGCCAGTGGACGCAAAAGACTAACAAAAGAAATTTCAATTTCAATTGCGACGGCGTATATGAGCATGCGGGTGGCGCTGCAGCTTTTCGGCGGGCGTGGTACTGGCGGAAAAGGGCTACTACTACTTGATATTCGGAATGCCTTCAATGAGGTATCCCGGGGTGCGATACTTTACGACTTGCTTCAGCACCCGCGTCTGCATGGCCTGATCATTTTTTCCGGATGTTGCGCGATCGCCCTAGCGACATGCACTACTACGCGCCGGATGATCCCGGTACTTTGCGCGCCACCCTACAGTCTCGTACGGGTGTGCGCCAAGGTGATATATTGGCCCCGCTATATTTCTGCCTCGCCATCGCGGGCCCGGTGCAAGCGGTTGTGGCTCATACCACCGCTGATACTTTCTACCAGAGTTTCGCGGATGATTGCGGCGCGGCTACTGCCGCGCCTCGCGTTCCGCGTGTTTTTTACGAGTATTGCATGGAGCTTTTCAAAGTCGGACTGGTGGTACATGACTGCAAGACGCGGTACGTTGGTCACCCCGGTGACAGCGAGGCCGAGTTGCGGGCAGTGCGGGCAAAGTTGGCCCCGGGAGGGCTTCGTACCCCGGTGGACGACCCTGTCCAGGATGGCGCCGTGTACCTGGGTGCTCCTGTTAGCCTTTACCCCGGGTGGATGACCGGTGCGTTGGGGCGGCGCCGGGTGGCCCACGCCGCACTGATGGAGCGCGTCGCCTCCTTTGGCACGTCGGGATACGGCTGCCACCATGGGGCCATGCGGCTGCTGGTCGTAAGCGCGGTGCGGCAGACCGGCTTTCTCAGCCGGAAAAAGGGCAAATATCGAGTCAAAATGGGGACATTTACGGACTCGAAAATGTGCCCCCCTTAACTCGGTTTTTGCACCCCCCAAGGGGGTGCAAAAACTGAGTAACGCCCAATACCGTACGAATGTACTGTGAAACTGGCCTTTCACACATTCTTGCCAACACTGTACGAGGTACCCTTCACCTATACTGCACTATGTACTACGCATCTGTCCACCGCCCCTTGACGAGATGCGTCGCTACCAGTCCATGCTAACCGTTTTTGCCTCGAATGCTACTCCGTCGCTGTGCTTTTCACTCTTCTATCACTCGCATGCACCCTCGCGCTTTTGTTTAGGGAGGCATCTTCACGCATCTTGGTTCACAAAAGCATGGCAGACCATCCTCGCAAAGGAAAACGCACCTCTGCCCGGTTGAAGACTCCGGTGGCGGGGGCATCTGCAGCTGCGCTTGGTTTCGAGCCAACGACGGCTCCCGACGCACTGCTAGTGACCCCCATGGCGCAAGATTCTCCGCAGATGCACTTGCGTTCGGGCAGGAGGGCGTGTCAGGCTCCAATACCCACGACTCAGCCCAAAAGGCCCCTGCAACCGAGCGGTGGGCAACATCGGAGCGGACCGCCATGGCCTTGGTACGGCGGAGATTCGCAGCCTTTGGCCGAGCCGGGGCCTCAGCCTAACCCCCAGCCTCGAGGCGTGCCACCTTTGGACCCACTCCCCGGAGCGACTCCAACGGTACGCGGACTCGCATCTTCGTTAGCATAACTCATCTCGGCGCCGTGGGCTGCGTTAAGCGCACCTCGCCATCGCGCATCTCAGGGATCTCAACCCACGCAGACCGATGTCGAACAGTCTGGAGCCGGTCTAGGTGAACCTTTGGCCACGATTCATGAGGATGAGCACGGACAGGAAGAGGAGGAGGAGGAGGAGGAGGAGGAGGAGGAGGAGGAGGAGGAGGAGGAGGGGCCCATTACTGTCGGAGGGTGTCCGCCTGGACAAACGAGCTCCGCCACAAGCGCCACAAGTGGGAGCAAAATGGTAACCCCTCGCCCCTTCTCAACAAAACCTCAAACGTGTGCGCATCTTCGCGCGTGAGGGAAAAGATTCTCACACGCCCCCCCCTCCCTACATAGACCATCTCCACGACCCCCCTTCAACAAGAAGCGCCACTTGTCGACCCAATGCTCGGCGAAAACTGTGAAACACTGTGGCTACTCGATTCGCAGCGTGCGCGAATGGCACAACGACTACGAGATGCGGCGCGGCATTCAACAAATCAAGAACAAACGCTTCACGAAGTCCACCAACACCTGCCAGCCCTGCCAAGGCAGCTCGGCACCCCGCACCGTCTTGGTCGACAACCGCTACTACCAGGTCGTAGCGGCAACTCGTTAGGCTGGCGGGTCCTCCAAGCCCGCATCTCAACCACCGCCAGCGGGGTCCGGTGGAGATGGTTCCCAAAACGGCGCTGCAGCTGGTCTCCTCGAGCGTCGAGCAGCTCCGCCCCTCCCCCAAGCAAGCTTGGTCCCTCGGTGACTGCCAAGCCGCCGAGTGAGCCTCAGCCTTCGAGAGCGACGAAGCGCTCGCACGGTGCGTTGAGCACAGCAGGCAAGACCACTTTGTCGCCCATGAAGCTGCGTAGGAAGCGTTCCGAGAAGCGCGGGCCGAGTCCTCCTTTGAAGATGGCGAAAGAATTGGAGGCCGACGACCCCCTAAGCCGAAACGCGAAACCCTGTCAAGCCGCCAGGTGCCTTCGGGTGCCGCTGCTGGAAGTCGCCTTGCCACATCTTCCCATGGCGGTGCCCCATCTCTGCGTCCCCGACCCACATCTCCGCCCAAAAAGCCCTCATCTCGGGACGCAAAGCCCGTAACGCCGCATGCGCGGACATCTCGGCCTCCTACTAAATGTATCTCTCGTGTACAAACCCGTGTATTGTCGCTCCTAGCTCTACTTGTAACGCTGCCCTGTCCAAGGAGCCCTTTGTCGTTGTCACGTCGCCTTGGTTCACTCACCTGGATGTCCTCCTACCGTTGCTGGCGGCCTCCAAGGCGGAAATCTATCGCGTGCAGATTCCGAGCACCTACTTGACGCAAGGGCCCCTCCCGCGAATGATCTACCTCGACAGCCTGTTGACAGCGAATCGTGTACTTTTCATCGCGTCAAAGCACCCAAGAAACCCCGAAACCAACGGACGCGCCTTGTGGTTGGTCGTCGGAAGAGATTCGGCGACTTTTAGAGCGCACCTCTCGGAGCACCTCGGCAAGCAACGTGAGTTCGTGTCTGGTCCGTGACAAGGGATTCATGCAGCTTAAAATTCGCTGCCATAGCTCCCTGGACAATACCTCATTAATCATAGTCAACGATCATAACAAATCATTCTCAACCGCAGATAAGAGTTGAATCGACTCCTGTCCGTCGATTTCACAAACCGCACTTCCTTTGCTAGCGCGGCCGGGACAGCGGGGCGCCAACGCGCCGCGGCCGGGGCAGCGGGGCGCCAACGCGCCGCGGCCGGGGCAGCGGGGCGCCAACGCGCCGCAGGCCGCGCAGCGGGGCGCCAACGCGCCGCGGGCGGCGTTGGCGCCGCGGGCGGCGCATGTTGGTGATTCATGCAGCCCCGCATACTTATAAATGGTTTGCAGCCATACAGGCAATCAAAGCATGCTTAAAGGCAGCATCTGCGGTGCAGCGCTGCAGCAATCTGCGGCGTGTTGCCAGCAAATATCAAGCATTAGCCCTACTGCCTTGCAATCCGTATAGTATCGTCAAGCAGGTGCGTGTTTATATCCCTTTCATGCCATGCAGCCCCGCATACTTATAAATGGTTTGCAGCCATCCAGGCAATTAAAACATGCCTTAAGGCAGCATCTGCGGTGCAGCGCTGCAGCAATCTGCGGCGTGCCGCCAGAAAATACAAGGTATTAGCCGTACTGCCTTGCAATCTGTATAGTATCGTCGTGTTCACATCCCTTCTATGCAATGCAGCCCCGCATATTAATAAATGGGTTGCAGCCATCTAGGCAAATGGCTGCAGCACTCTGCGGTGTGCCGCCAGCAAATATAAGGTATTAGCCGTACTGCCATGCAATCTGCATAGTATCATCAAGCCGATGCGTGTTCACATCCCTTTCATGCCATGCAGCCCTGCACACTAATAAATGGGTTGCAGCCATCCAGGCGATTAAAACATGCCTTAAGGCAGCATCTGCGGTGCAGCGCTGCAGCACTCTGCGGCGTGCCGCCAGCAAATATAAGGTATTAGCCGTACTGCCTTGCAATCTGTATAGTATCGTCAAGCCGGTGCGTGTTCACATCCCTGCTATGCCATGCAGCCCCGCATACGAAATGGTCTGCAGCCATCTAGGCAAATGGCTGCAGCAATCTGCGGCGTGCCGCGAGCAAATATCAGGCATTAGTGGTACTGCCTTGCAAATCTGTATAGTATCGTCAAGCCGGTGCGTGTTCACATCCCTTCTATGCCATACAGCCCCGCATACTAAATAATTTGCAGCCATCTAGACAATTACAGCATGCCTTAAGGCAGCATCTGCGGTTCAGTGCTGCAGCAATCTGCGGCGTGCCGCGAGCAAATATCAGGCATTAGTGGTACTGCCTTGCAAATCTGTATAGTATCGTCAAGCCGGCGCGTGTTCACATCCCTGCTATGCCATGCAGCCCCGCATACTAAATGGTTTGCAGCCATCTAGACAATTAGAGCACGCCTTAAGGCAGCATCTGCGGTGCAGCGCTGCAGCAATCTGCGGCGTGCCGCGAGCAAATATCAGGCATTAGTGGTACTGACTTGCAATCTGTATTGTATTGTAAAGCATATGGGCAAGTAAATCCCCTTTTATCATACAATCCTCATACTGGAAGGTTGCCGAGCCAGCTCTTTACCCCCCACCGTCTTGGTCGACGATCGCTACTACTTGGTCGTAGCGGCGCCGCGTCAGGCTGGCGGGTCCTCCAAGCCCGCATCTCAACCGCCGCCACCGGGGTCCGGCGGAGATGGCTCCCAAAACGGCGCTACAGCAGGTCTCTTGATAGAGCTTCGAGCAGCTCCGCCCCTCCCCCGAGCAAGCTTGGTCCCTCGGAGACTGCCAAGCCGCCGAGTGAGCCTCAGCCTTCGAGAGCGACGAAGCGCCCGCAGGGTGCGTTGAGCACGGGAGGCAAGAGCAGCTTGTCGCCCATTAAGCTGCGCAAGAAGCATTCCAAGGAGCGCGGGCCGAGTCCTCCTCCAAGATGGCGATAGAGCTGGAGGACGACGACCCTTCCAGGCGCCTAAGCCGAAACGCGAAGCCACGTCAAGCCATCAGGCGCCTTCGGGTGCCGCTGGTGGGAGTCGCAGGGCCATATCTTCCCGTGGCGGTGCCGCATCTCCGCCTCCCCGACCCGCGTCTCCGCCTATGGAGGCAAGAGCAGCAGCTTGTCGCCCATTAAGCTGCGCAAGAAGCATTCCAAGAAGCGTGGGCCGACTCCTCCTTTTGGAAGAGCCTCAGGCCACCGCTGGCAACAATGACGAGCAAGAGATGCAGAGGGTGGAGATAGGTGTGAGGGGTGGGATTACCCGCATCTCGACAGCAAGAGCAGGTGAACGCCCGCATCTCTCGCGTAAAAACCCGTGTACTGTCGCTCCTAGCTCTTTTAACGACGAGACGCTTTTCCAAACCCGACTCCAGTGCGTCGTGGAACCTTGTCTTACAGGTGGTTACGCCGAGAGAGATGCGGTAATGAAACCCGGAGGCCCACTTTGAGGACGACAAGTACATCCTCGTGTCAGTCTTGCCAGCGGTGGGTGAGGCCACCGCTGGCAAGGCTGACGAGCAAGAGATACATAGGGTGGAGAGATTTTACCGTGACGGTGGGGGTACCGCATCTCCGCAGGTGAACGCCCGCACCTCTCGCGTAAAAACCCGTGTACTGTCGCTCCTAGCTCTTGTAACGACGAGACGCTTTTCCAAACCCGACTTCTGTGCGTCGTGGAACCATGTCTTACAGACGGTTGCGCCGAGAGAGATGCGGCACTGGAACCCGGAGGCCCACATTGGGGACGACAAGTACATCCTCGCGCCAGTCTTGCCTCCGGCCACCGCTGGCAAGACTGACGAGCAAGAGATGCAAAGGGTGGAGAGATTTACCGTGAGGGTGGGATTACCCGCATCTCGGCAGCAAGAGCAGGTGAACGCCCGCATCTCTCGCGTAAAAACCCGTGTACTGTCGCTCCTAGCTCTTGTAACGACGAGACGCTTTTCCAAACCCGACTTCTGTGCGTCGTGGAACCATGTCGTACAGACGGTTGCGCCGAGAGAGATGCGGCACTGGAACCCGGAGGCTCGCGTCAGTCTTGCCAGCTGTGGCTGAGGCCACCGTTGGCAAGACTGACGAGCAAGAGATGCATAGGGTGGAGAGAGTCAACCGTGACGGTGGGGGTACCGCATCTCGGCAGCGGGGGCAGGTGAACGCCCGCATCTCGCGTAAAAACCCGTGTACTGTCGCTCCTAGCTCTTGTAACGATGAGACGCTTTTCCACACCCGGCTCCCGTGCGTCGTGGAACCTTGTCTTGCTGGCTGTTGCGCCGGACTTTTCCGTAGATTGGTGGTACGCTGCCGTGGATTCTGCCCTCTTCGGGGAGTGCCAGAGCAAGACTGTAAAACACTGTGGCTACTCGATTCGCACCGTGCGCGACTGGCGCAACGACAACGAGATGCGGCGCGGCATTCAACACATCAAGAAGCAACGCTTATTAAGTCCACCAACACCTGCTTGATCTGCCGAGCCGGGTCTCTAACCCCCCCCCCCCCCCCCGTCTTAGTCGATGACCGCTACTACCAGGTCGTAGCGGCGCCGCGTCAGGCTGGCGGGTCCTCCAAGCCCGCATCTCAACCACTGCCAGCGGGGTCTGGCGGAGATGGCTCCCAAAACGGCGGCGCTGCAGCAGGTCTCTTGGAGCTTCGAGCAGCGAGGAGTGAAATCCTTAACAGGGTGGGCCACCGTGGCGCGCAAAATGGCGCGAAGTAGCCCCACCACCTAGGTTGAGGCGGGTAGTACTTTACGCAGGAGAGGGCGCGAAGAGGACACGGCGAATGGTCATTGTTAGTACTCTCGTATAGTTATAAATTGCACCTGAAATGTACCCAAAAAGTGGGTACATATACGAGTCTAAGCGATCACGTGGGGGGCACATTTTCGAGTCCGTAAATGTGCCCATTTTGACTCGATATTGCCCCCTGTACCGGGAGCCGCATGATGCCGCCGTCGGAGCTGAACCCTTTCTTGGAGGCCGTGGACGCCGCCAACATTTCGGCTGGGTTTTCGTTGCTTGGTTTGGACGCTTGCGATCAGTCTACACCGCGCATGGAGGCTGCGATGTCCAGATGAGTATGCCCGCGGATTTTGGCGGTTTGAATATGGCCTTGCTGCAGTCTAAGGCCCCCGTGGCGTTTTATTCCGCGCAATCGGTTGTCCTGCCAAAGCTGGTACGGGAGTACGGGCCCGCCCTCGGCCCCTTGTACGAGCGAGGCGGTTCGCACAGAGGTGTCTTCCGTGGCTACGAGTGCTTTGCCATGGGCGCGCGAGACGCGCCGCGTATACGAGATTGTACGGGCCCTTACCACGTTACCGCAAGCAGATGTGCAGCGCGCACGCGCCGCGTACGGGCACGCCCACGAGATCTTCCAGTTACTTACCGTCCGTAATACTACGACCACCGCTGCACCGGATCCGTCACATGGTACTACGGCCCGTACGGGTACAAGCACTAGCCGAGGACTGCGCGTCACCACATCTCCTTTTACGGCCACTCCCCATGGTACTAGTGAGGGTGCCTCTGCTGCCCATGCCGTCGCATGCTCGCATTCCCGCGTGGGGTGCTGTCACCAGCTCAATGGGCTATGGTCAGGGTATGGAACCCTAACCAATCAGGTGCCCTGCCTGTGGTCTCAACCGGGTATGGAACCCTGGCTGTAACCCTAGCCGACCTGGAAGGGCTTGGCTGTCCCGTTCTTCATGCGCACGCGGATATGACAGATGATGCGGCACCCAGCAATCGCTTCCTATCGGTGGTACGAGTACTTCCAATACCGTTACTACATGCGCTTATTATGTAGCTCTCAAGACACTGTCGCCCCGCGAATTAGTGGGTCCCCCTCCGTGAGTGGCATCTCCTTCCATACTAGAACCTCAGCCTGGCGGTACTACAGCTCTGCCCTGGGGTATGAGTACGGGTGCGGCCTCCGATAATGAACCCACGACGACCATGATTGTCCAACGCCACCTCAGCAATGCGATTTGTGACTTCGTGGCCCTCGCTCTTGGCTTCCAGCGTATGGGTGCCGCGGCCTCGCGACTTGATACCATCGCGTGCGGGCCGGGCTCCCTATCGCTTTTCCAGTCGGATCACGAGTCAGCAGCCTGCAAGATCCCCATGCTACTTATTCGGCCTCCGTTGCGCGGGTGCTGGGCCTTCGCCCGAGCGGGGGTTCCGCGCTTGTCACATGTCCTGGCCCCATGTGTGGTATTGACCCCTTATGGCTTCGCTCTACGGATGGCTCGAACCGGAATGCCACGGATTTCGTCGTGGATCATCTGCCCATCTGCCCCGTTGCGAACTAGCACCGCATGCATACCGCTTCGAAAAATCTGCGGGCTTCCGTGGGCTTCAGATGGCGAAAATTCTGTGGACTTTCCCCGATTGAAAAAGCGAGGGCGGTGCGCGACCGGGACCGCTCGGGAATCGGCGACTTGACCCTTAAGACGAGTGGGCTGCGCCCAGCGGACCGCTCACGGCCGTCTTATTTGACGATGGCGGTGTGTGTGCAGGGGGGGGGGGGGGCCAAGTGCGATTACATTATCGATCTCGCGTGCGTGTCCTCCACGATCCCCACTTGGGGCAACAACCTCCGCTGGTGCATCCCGGGGATCGCGGTGACCCATGCGGAGCGCAACAAGCTAGCGGCGGACCGGGCGTCGTCCGCCCCGGTGCGAGGTGTTCACCAGTACTACCCTTTTGTGGTTGAGGACAGCGGCCGCCTCGGAAAATCCGCTTTAACGGTGGTCTACATCTTCGCGGTGTTACTTGTTGTGCGCAACTTCCATGGCGGTCCTTCCGCCCCCACTTCATGCTTCCTTTGTGGTCAATCCGTCCAAGCTCTTCGAAACTTTGCTGCCGGCCAGCCCGCTGAGTTCCGCCATCACTTGTCGCGCACGCGGCGGGGCTTGTTGCAGCGAGTCTCAGCTTGCGTGCATGGTACCTTGGGCGGCATTCTCTCTGCCGGAGTGCAGACGGCCAAGTCTAATGCATTTGCCCGTGCTCATTCCGCACCCCCTGCTAGTGCTGCTTCCACCGCGCAATTGCTGTAGTGGACGTTTTCTATTGCCTATTTTTCGGGTTGTTTCTTGATCGCCTTTTGCAGGCAGCTAATGTAACTATACACGACCTTTTATCGACGGAGCTGGAGCGGGGCTGCTACAAAACGCACGTACCGCGGGATAGGCCATAGCCTGTGTAAAAGCCGGTCAACCGGCTTTTGTAACAAAAAACATTGATCTCAAAAATTATCGAAAACTGACCGTTCCATTTCGCGGCTACATACTGCACTCATCACATGGTGACGACAACAAAATTTACGCAAATTGTGTCCGAGGCAAGCTAAACAGTACTTAGTGCTGATCATTACAGACCGTGGTGGCGCGACTTTTGACGAGGCCAACAGTAGTTTGCTGTGCTTAACTGGAGCGAGGCAGTACATGCATGTAGACTTGGGGGCCGATTTACTGCTAATTTGCATTTCTGTGGACTGTGGAGCCCCGCCCCGGCTTCGTAGATAAAAGGTCGTGAAAGTACCGGTGAACACCCTGCGCTGAATATAAAGCTGAATTTGAAGCCGATATTCACATTGCATCTACGCGATAGAAAACCGGTGATGTTTCTCTACCGGTACATGCACTCGCAACAGCGTGAATCCTATCGTACCAATTACGAGATGAGTTTGTGCGTGCGTGAGTCTGTCTCTCGCCGACTTTCAGAACGGTTTCGCATAGATTATTAGATAGATCGAAAAATGTATCCGTTATATATTCCGTCATACTTCCGCGCAGGCCAAAATAACCATCGCGCTTATACATGTACCGTACATGTACCGGTACGGGTACCGGTCGGCCGGCCGCCCGGCCACCCGCCGGTCGGACCGGTCGTCGCCGTTCGTGAGGTCTACGGGGCGGGCATGGCGCAAAGCGCCGAGCCCGCCGCGTGGACCGGACCTGGATGCCGTCGTTCGTCCGCCGCCGGACGCCGGACGACCGTCGCCCATCCGCCTTGCCGCCCGTCCGTCGACGGAAACCGGGCCCCGGGTCGGCGGGTCGGCGGACACGGGGCTGTACAATGTAGCGACTACTACGATTGATCCTTGCGGCTCTCTGGATTCCATACTCGTGCAAAGGGTCTAGTTGTTCACATTAAGTGTCAGTGCATTCGAGCTTGCCAGTGCTAGAAGGGGCAGGGCAAGCTACGAGACAGCGAGGGGCGCGGGGTAACAGAGCCTTTGTAAAAGACCATGCGGCACCCGTATAATAACCCCCTCCGCGCCACTAAATGATTATTACAATCACTAGGCGGTAGAAAGCAATCTGTCTAAGGCGGATTAAAATCCGCACTTGTCACACATTGGCCACGATGAGTCAATCCGCTACACAAAATCAGCTCCTGGTGGGGTGGGTGGGGAGGTGATGAAAGTGAGCTGCGAAAATGATGAGCCGCTAGGAGCTGCGGGGGACAAAGTACGGGTAGTAATAGGCCCATGCCATGTCTTAGCACGAAAGCGGTGTTTCGTTGTAGTAAGAACTAGTGCAGAAACCCGGAGTTTTAGCGCAGTTGAGCTTGCTAGTGCTAGAACTAAGGGGCAAGGCAAGCCACGGAACATCGAGCATGTTAAGATGGAGGGGTACAGTGCCCTGCGCCCCGGCTAGGCTAAACGAAGGATGGCCATGGAAAAGACCAGTGTAGCGGAACGAGAGGGCTCTTCGTAGCGCATGTTGGTCTGGGGGAATGCGGACCAACCGGCCTGACGGATGGGGGCGTCGTGGGAGACCCCGCCGGTGGCTGCAGTGGTGCACGCCCCGGCCCAAGCCGAATGTCACCATATTTCTGTAAAAACGACTCCTCACCCATGCAAACCGAGCACCGGCACCATCCAGCGTGCCAACATGCGACGGTACTAGCAGTAGGCCATTATTGCCTTTGTAGGGAGCAAGTAGCCCACGAGCCAACCAGCCGCATGGCGTGGCCGTCGAAGGTGCGGAACACCGGAGCGCCCAGCGGGTGGTACGGGGGATGCGAGGCGCGCCACGCGAGCAACAAAGAGACGGAGCATACGTCAGACGCGTCGTCGGTTTTGGCCAGCATGATGTGATGGCCGCGACGAACATGGTCATTCTTGCGTTTGGAGAGGTGGATCGGCACCCCGTCGGGATGCTTCTCTAGCCGGCGCCAAGAAAGGCCATCAAGGGCCTCCTCCACCCGCAGCGCGCATAAGAAGCAGACCGCGGGGACCAAAAATTCCACGCGGCGGCATGGCGGCTTGGAGGGGCCGACTTCCGTAAGTAGGTAGAGGTCTCGGACTTGCGGCCACGAAAGGGAACTTACAGTTACGAGGGGCCAACCCGATGGCGCGGGCAGCGGCTTGACGTACCAATTGTGATACGGGACCAACCGTATGGGGGGGGGTGAGATTTATTTCATGCACGTTTTATAATCGCCCAAAAGCGGTTTCCACCGTGATGTACGACTGGCCAGAGGCGGCACGTGACTACAAAACCATGCCGACGGACATGGCATTGGCCGTGAGAGCGCAAAACGGGGGCACCTACACGGTCCGCGCACCATCGGATTAGGAAGTTTCACGCGTAGGCGTAGCTGGTCCGCGTGAAAGGGGCAAAGGCGCCCGAAGCCGCGGCCTAGACGTCATGGTAGAGTTCGGCGCCAGCGGTGTCCACGGTAGAGACCGGACTAGCATGCCGATCGGGGGACCCAGCCGGCATGACTAGGCGCCGTCCGTAAGGACATGACCGCGGCGCGCAACCGCGAGGCGCACCGACACCGGGGTATCCAAGGCGAGGGACAAGACGGTCAGAGCCGACGACGGCGGGCGAGGTGCCGGAACGACGCCCCAGTCAAAAGAAGTGAGAAATGCGGCGGCGTGGTCCAGAGACAGGGCGCGCGCCGGCCCGAAGTCTACGCGAAGTGCGAAGACACGCCATTGGGGGGGCGGCTTGAGCGATTTGGTTGCCAGAAGCCTCGCCAGTAAGGAAGAGGTCGTGGGTATCGTGGGGCAGGGCCACCGCGTGAGTCACACAATCGGCGAAGTGCCGCGTCAGAGGGCCACCAGTGGCAACCCTGCCAAAAAGGGGACGACGTAACGACCGTGTGGTCGTCCAATAGTTTGCGCAGTGCCCGGCCAATGAGCGGAAAGGACGGGTTACTCCAATTATTGTCCGCCGTCAAATAAGCAAGGAAAAATCCGCCCCTTCCGTTTCAGGGCACGAGTGACGGGAGTAAAGCCGCGAGGACAAATGGTTCAGGTCGGATGCAAACCAGTCGACCGTGTGGGGACGCCAACGCTAATCCAAAACGCGGAACAAACAGGGATTCAACATTCAATCATTACCGTCTACAATTTTCGACATGTCATCCGCCAATTGGTTATCCTTACGAAGTACCCAATGTATGCGGATGTCATTCCGTACCCCTTGATGACACGTGCCACCTCGCGTGCAAGGAAATTCAGCATCGGCTGTGGGGAGCCGTGGTCTATACGATGCGGACAACGTTCTCGTTGTCCACCTGAACTGCCACGCGATCACGAAGAAACCACCGACCGAAGGACCGGAAGCGGGCCGGTAGCAGGCCGCGCATCTCGCGGTGTGTCGACGACTCCGTCCGCTTTCGGGGCATGAAGAAGCCGTGCGCTGACAAACCGGAGTCGTCGAGCGTGACCGCACCCCAGCCCTTGCATGTCCGAGGCGTCTACCACAAATCAAAACGCGGGGCCGGATATGAAAATATCGGAAACATCGGGGCGGAAAACGACTCACGTACCGCCATTTTCCATGATAGCAATTTTTTTGATAGCATTTCATCACGGACGTGCTTAGATAAACGGGCAAGCGAGTTCTTGGAGCCGCGAACGCCAACAACGTCATCGGCCGCCGATGGGTGTCCCTGCGGAGCTCTTCTACGACTGTGGTTATGAACATGTGGTCGAACCGGAGAAAGAAGAAAAAAGAAGAGCGTCGTGCGTACGATGTACCTATGCATGATGTCGCCAGGTCGCCAACTGGAGAGACGTGCCCGATGGATTGTCCCGGGAGGACTACCCCGGTACCGGTTCAAGAGCCCCAATCAGCCGCGCACCGTTGCAGCCCCAATCTTGCTTCAACACCAACAGCCGGTGCTCCAAATGATGCTGCAGAGCTTGAGACAGAGGCAGCTGGACAAACCGCGGGGACAGTCGAAAAGAGTCCCGAACCAGCCGAGACACAAAAAACCCGCCGCGGAGTCTCCCTCTCCGCAGCTAGCAATCTTCCAGCCCCGAGCCCGCTCCAAAGAAGCCTAGCAAGAGTGCATCGAAACCGAAGAGCACAATAATCAGAAGAAAGGCAAAGGACAAGCTGGAAGACCACCTCGAGTGGTGCCATGTCCACAGCCGTGGAGTCGTGGAGTGGTATTTCGTTTTGGATATGTCTGCAATGCTGGGGGCGGGTGTACCTCCCGGCACACCGAGAAAGTCTCTTGACTACGAGGGCGAGGTCACAAGGATCGGTGTCGTCGAAACATATATGGGGGAATACGACGAGTTCAGGGTTGGCGATATGGTCATCGTCACGCTGCACATAAAACGACCCCAGGCCAAACAAGCTTCGGCCGTGCTTCTCGACTCAAAGAAGCTCGTCCCTTGCATTATGATGCCGCATATCCGGATGTCGGTATATGGGGATAAGTACCGGATTGCCGAGCGTGGTGTTCGACCCGTCTTCCCCGTATCAGCCGGTGGCCACGCTTATCATCAAGAAGTACGAGCCCGACGCCCCGGAGCTGGCGATGAAAGCTACCAGTCTACAAAGCTTCAGTGCGCGCTGGCCGACCCATCAGAGACTCCTCGAGGAAGGCTGGCTAGGAGCGTACGAGCTACAACCTGGCGCGGGCTCCGTCAAGATATACAACAGAAGCTCACTGGCTCTCTATGCCATTGAGGTGAGAACCGAGTATTGCATGTAACTGCATGTTTGGGAAATACTTGTACGGGGACACAACACACGGCGATTGATGAGTTAACACGCAACAAGTCGGCGAGTACTTCGTTCAAACCACGGAGTTACTGCCCCCCATCCGACGCTTTCCGTGCAAGAGCGTTCAATGACAAGAACATTGCTGCGACGATCATGCACAAAATTCGGGTGAGTCATTGCTTGCATGTCAATTGAGACCCTTGACCATCCAATAACCTAAAATAAATACCCAGAATACCCAAATGACTGTAGGTGACCTCGGTTCCAAACAACGCGGGGTGTGGCCCGGATATTTTCTCGTTATTCCCGCCGCAAGTGTCCTGGTCATCGATCAAGCCTAGGCCCCTCGGAGGCGGTCCACCTGAAGAGCAAAGACAACACGCCCATGTCACGCGATGCGGCCAGAGAGCTTATGGACAAATACGTAGAGAGCAGAGACCCAAGTGACATGAAGTACAAACCATCCGGGAAAAAGGGCAATTATTGAGTCAAAATGGGCACATTTCTGGACGCAGAATTACCCCCCTTAACTCAAATTTGTACCCCTTGTGGGGGTTGCAAATTTGAGTTACGCCTAGTATTGTACGAATGTACTGTGAAACTGAGCTTTGACACATTCCTCCTCTTGCCAACACTGTACAAGGTACTATTCACCTAGCTAGTGAAATGAACATGTACTATGTACTACGCATCTGTCCACCGCCCTTTGACCAGATGCGTCGCTACCCTTCCATTCTAACCGTTTTTGCCTCGAATGCTACTCCGCCAATGTGTTTTTCACTCATCTATCACTCGCATGCACCCTCGCGCTTGTATTCTTCGAGGCATCTTCACGCTTCTCGGTGCACAAAAGCAAGGCAGGCCGTCCTCGAAGAGCAAAATGCACCTTTGCCCGCTTGCATAGTTCTGTGGTGGGGGCATCTGCGGCTGCACTTAATTCTAAACCAATGAGGGCTCTCGACACACTGCTAGTGACCCTCATGGCGCAAGATTCTCCACAGATGCACTTGCGTTCGGGCAGGAATGCGACCCAGGCGCCAATACCCACGACTCAGCCCATGAGGTCCCTGCAGCCGAGCGGTGGGCAACATCGAAGCGGACCGCCATGGTCGAGGGCCAGAGATTCGCAGCCTTCGCCTCACCGCGAGCCTCAGCCTGACTCCCCGGCCTCAAGGTGTGCCACCTTTGGACCCTCTGCCAAGAGCGACTCCAGGCAACGGTACGCGGACTCGCATCTTCGCTCGCATCTCTCATCATGGCGCCGTGGGCTGCGTTAAGGCGCACCTCGCCGTCGCGCATCTCGACATGAGTGGTGACACCCGCCCCGTTTCCCACCCATTTCGTGTTTTCGTCCTTGTCTGTCAACGACCTCTAACACCTCACGATCCGCAGGGCCCGATGACCTCAGACTGCAAGGGAGGGGCGGGGACGAGAGCACGGTGAACATGCGGGCCTTCTTGGCCTCCGAAGACCACCGGCTTGTGTACAACGAGTTGCGGGGGATTTGCAACGAGTGTGTCCAAGAAGCTCACCGGCAGCTGCGAATCTTGTCCCGTGGTCACATTGCCCGGCACAAGGCCCTCGTCATGGCAGACCCGGACTGCGGCTCGGGTCTTGCCCATGTCGACGGCGTGGCGGGGGGGCTGCTCCTCACCATCTTTCTCAATTGCTGCTCGCCACTCATTGCCGTCCGGAGGGGGCGAGATGTGACAATTGTCGACGACTTGAAGTGGGCTGCAGTTGGAATCGTGATCCCCCCCCCCCCCCCTTTGCCTTCCACTGTGCCATTATGTTTTAGACGCTAGTCGGGGTGGAATCTCACCCTCGCGCCTGTCTCTCCTTGCATCTCCGCCCAGTGGGAAGTCGCAACAGCGTCGCCGCTTGGCGTCGTGCCGTGGCTGGACAGAATCGGCCGGAGGTCCTTGCCGAGCTCCGGAAGGTCCGGAATCTCCGCACTGGGCGCCTGGCGTAGAGCAAATCTCTTGTCCCCCTCGGCGTCGCGGACGACCGCTACCGCACGGACGTCTGCTAAGGAAACGAGGACGCCGCGACATACTCGCGCCCTGTCCTTGCTTTCCTTTTGCCCACACAAGATGTCCACGCCAGCCCGCCCAAGGGAGGCGTCAACCCTGCGTTCGCAACATGATGCCCGAGATGCAAGGACCTCGCGGGTGTCACCCCTTGCTTGCGCATCTTCGAGAGCCTGCACCCTAACACAAGCGCGATGATGCCGGGACCGGAGTGGCAAAATCTGTCCTATCACGTCCCCGGCATGTCTGATTCATGCAGGAAGTCGACCACGAGAACGAGGCCCGCCGTCGCAAGCACGAGACGGAGAGAACCGTGGCGGCGGCGAAAGAGATGCGGCACTGGAACCCGGAGGCCCACATTAGATAATGATAATGATAAGATGGGGACGCCGAGTACATCTTCGCGGACGTCAAATCAACGGTGGCTGAGGCCACCGCTGCCAAGACTGACGAGCAAGAGATGCGGAGGGTGGAGAGAATCAACCGTAAAGGGTGGGATTACCCGCATCTCCGCAGTGGGGGCAGGTGAACGCCGCATCTCTCGCGTACAAACCCGTGTACCGTCGCTGCTAGCTCTGCTTGTAACGCTGCAGTGTGCAAGGAGTCCTTTGTCGTTGTCACGTCGCCTTGGTCCACTCACCTTGATTTGCTCTTACCACTGCTGGCGGCCTCCAAGGCGGAAGTCTCTTGCGTGCACATTCCGAGCACCTTCTTGACGCAAGGGCCCCTCGTCCCGCGAATGGGCTACCTCGACAACCTGTTGACAGCGGGTCGTGTACTTATCATCGCGTCAAAGCACCCAAGAAACCCCGACACCAACAGACGCGCCTTGTGGTTGGTCGTCGGAAGAGATTCGGCGACTTTAACGGCGCATCTCTCAGAGCACCTCGGCAAACGACGTGGGTTCGTGTATGGTCCGTGACAGGGGATTCATGCAGCTTTAGCTTCGCTGCCATAGCTCACTGGGCAATACCTCATAGATCATAATCAACGATCATAACAAATCATTTTCGACCGCAAGAATTCAATCGACTCTTGTCCGTCGATTTCACAAACCGCATTTCATGTGCTAGCGCGGCCCGGGCAGCGGGGCGCCAACGCGCGGCGGCCGGGGCAGCAGGGCGCCAACGTGCGGCGGCCGGGGCAGCGCGGCGCCAACGCGCCGCAGCCGGAGCAGCGCGGCGCCAACGCGCCCCGGCCAGAGTAGCGCGGCGCCAACGCGCCGCGGCCGGGGCATGTTGGTGATCCATGCAACCCCGCATGTTAAATGGTTTTCGGCCGTCTAGGCAGTTAAAGCATGCCTAGATGACTGAGGGAGCATCTGCAGTGCAACGCTGCAGCAACCTGCGGCGTGCCGCAAGCAAATATCATGTATTAGCGATACTGCCTTGCAATCCGTATGGTATCGTCAAGCCGGTGCGTGTTCACATCCCTTCTGCGCCATGCAACCCCGCATACTAAAAGGTTTGCAGCCATCTAGGCAATTAAAGCATGCCTAAATGCAGCATCTGCGGTGCAGCGCTGCAACAATCTGCGGCGTGCCGCCAGCAAATATCAGGTATTAGCGGTACTGCCTTGAAATAAATCTGTATAGTATTGTAAAGCAGATGCGCAATTAAATTACCTTTTGGTCATATAAGTCCGAATATTGAAAGGTTGGCAGCCATCTATTAGGCCGTTATAGCCTGCCTAAAGGCAGCAATCTGCGGTGCATCAATGTCTGAACGTCGACTGGCATCCCGCGGGTGTGCAAGGAGGCATGAATCGTCTTCATCCACAAGGTCACCCTTCTCCGCCTCCGGAAGATTGCACGGTCGCGATTGCTCACAGATTGCACACGAAGCTCATGATTCCCCATCGAGTTCTTTCCTTTGACCACAAAGTCTACCTGCTTCATGGTGGGCAACTTGGCGCAAACTGTGAGGCACTTTGGCTTCTCCGAGACAGCCGCGAACAAGATTGCGTCGGCTCTCGACATGGTGTCGACCAAAGTGTTCTCGCACACTACTGCAAGTGGAGCTCGGAAGCTGTGGGTGCGTGCGCTCCCTAACCTTGTCAACGAGCACGCGTACGCCGACCGCAAGCACGCACTCCAAGACTCCAATGGCAGCTAGGAAGCTTGGCCGGAGGCATATTGGCAACATGCCGTGGAGTCCGTTCTCTACGTGGAGTGCCAGAGCAAGACGGAGAAACACGGTGGCTACTCGATTCGCATCGTGCGCGAATGGCACGACGACGAGATGCGGCGCGGCATTCAACACATCAAGAGCCAACGCTTCACGAAGTCCACCAACACCTGCCAGCCTCGCCGAGCCGGCTCTCTACCCCCCACCGTCTTGGTCGACGACCGCTACTACAGGTCGTAGCGGCACCGCGTTAGGCTGGCGGCTCCTCCAAGCCCGCATCTCAACCACGCACCGCCGGCGGGTCCGGCGGAGATGGCTCCCAAAACGGCGCTGCAGCAAGTCTCTTGGAGCTTCAAGCAGCTCCGCCCCCTCCTTCGAGCAGGCTTGGTCCCTTGGAGACTGCCAAGCCGCCGAGTGAGCCTCAGCCTTCGAGTTCGACCCACACGGTGCGCCCGCAGGGTGCGTTGAGCAGGGGAGGCAAGAGCACATTGTCGCCCATGAAGTTGCGTAGGAAGCATTCCAAGAAGCACGGGCCGAGTCCTCCTTTAAAGATGGCGAAAGGGTCGGAGGACGCGACGACCCCTTTTAGGCGCCTATGCCGAAACGCGAAGCCACGGCAAGCCGTCAGGCGCCTTCGGGTGCCGCTGGTGGGAGTCGCAGGGCCACATCTTCCCGTGGCGGTGCCCCATCTTCGCATCCCCGACCCGCATCTCCGCCTAAGGAGCCCTCATCTCGGGACGCGAAGCCCGCACCGCCGCCTGCGCCGACATTTCGCCCCAACGCCGCGTCGCTGTCAGCAGAGTTCAGAGGTAGCATCTCGTTAGGACGAACCCAATCTCTGAGGTCGGCGATAGATTCACAGGCCCGGGGCCCCTTCTCTGCGCGAGTGAGGCTATTTTTCCAGGCTTTAAACGACAGTCGCCACGCCCTGGCCTCCGCAATTTTCCTAGGTGAGGCAGATAGTACTTTACGCGACTGAAAGCGCGAAGAGGACACACCGATTTGTCATTTTTAGTACTCTCGTATAGTGTTGCATTGCACCTGAAATGTGCCCGAAAAGTGGGAACATACCCCAGCCTAAGCGATCACGCGGGGGGGCACATTGTTGAGTCCAGGAATAGGACCGTTGTGACTCAAAAATGCCCCATGTGCCATCCGGGACCGCCGGAGACCACAGGAGGAAAGTCCGCCAACGAATCATCAAAGATGATCATGTCGAAGGACCAGACGACGACCAGCCGAACATTTGGTGGGCTCGAGCTCTGTATTACGCCGCCAACCTATCCGACACTTTCGCGAGGTATGTGTAACTTCCTTATGCGGGGGGGGGGGGGGGGGTACACATGCCGTGCGTAGATACCATCTTATTGCCACGCACACAAAAGGGGTGATAACCGCCGGCTTGTTGATGGACATGTGGCTAGGTGCGCAACACAATAATATCAGCAGCACCATAGCGAAGAACACCTTGTTCGACACTGCCGTCGCGTTGAGGAGGACCTACGACAAGTGGGTCGGAGGGATGAAGAAGAAGGCACCCACTGACCAACTCCAAGACGCGGCCTTCAACGCCTTCATGAGTGGCCGCGCAACGACATTGATTTCGGTGCTTGTTGATAACGAGAGAACAACATGAAAAGTCAGCCCCGCGTGGAAGCTGCTGAAAACCTCCGGGATGGACCTCGACGGACCGGCATTGCCCTCGTCGTGGAATCTTCTGAAAGCGGCCGTGTTGAAGTCGAAGGCCAGGTGGAAAGATTTATAGGAGCTCATGGAAGCGTACCGCGATTGCAAGATCCCACACCCGAACGAGAAGGAGGTCCGAGCGGCCCTCGTAAAGGTGCTGAATGAAACAAAGAATAGCCAAGCCAGTCGGCATCAAGGACGCGTTTCCCTCTGGCCGACGTCCATGTGCCCAAGCACTGTTGTAAGATCCATTGGTGTTTGAAAGCCAAGCTCAGTCCACGGTGCGCGGGCATCGTATGGGATATGGAGGCGGATACAACGTATGTCGACCAGACTTTTCTTGTTGAGCTATCTCTACCTCGTTGCCCCAGCGGAGAAAAGTTCATGAGCCCCGACAGCGTAAGTAACCTGATTTCATTGCATTAACCCGCCGATGCTGCCTCCTTGCCCGCCTGAGCTCTTGCGGTAGGATCACCAAGGGGGGGCGGAGGGGGGAAGGCGACCCCCCCCCCCCCCCCCCCTCGTCCGCGCATCGTCGCTGCCTCCGTGGTCGGCACGCCGATCCTACTAGCCCGCGCGGCGCAACGCGGATCGTTGCTGTAGCCGCCCGTCTAGGGCCAAATCGAGCTTACCGGCAGCCGACTCCTCCCTCTGCCGCCCGGCTGCAACTCCATCAGGGCACTCCGGTTTATGTCTCTTGGCCCCTGAGGTGCTGCCATGCCCGGCCTCTCCGCCCGCGAACGTCCGCCCCGCCTTTAAGAGCCGGGCTCCATTCTCCTCGCGCTCGCCGCCCTCGCCCGTTCTCACGGGACGGCTGAGGGTTTCCCGGGTGATCCGAACGGGTCGGCCGTAGGATGCCGCCCAACACTCCGTTGTTCTAGGCCGGGATTCGAGTGATCTACATGTGGAATACATACCGGGGGGGGGGGGGGGGGGGGGGGGCTATGCCGATTCTTCTGCATTATGTCGGTCGCGGGTCGTACCGAGGTACGAGAACACGATTTTATTTCGAACAACCCTCGCCGATAGGCTTCCCCCATCCGAGTCGTACACACCCCCTCCTAACCCGTAGGTGGATCTCAGAGAGGCCGACGCAAGGCCGAGGTTGGACACGAATTATTGTTAGCAGCCCCTGTATGGGGATGCGGCTCGGCGGCGCCAACATGCGCTACCGGGATTACGTGTATTATTTGAAAAGCCCCCGTGGGGCTCCCCGGTCGTCGCATTATAAAAGAACCCGCCACAACCGGCCACCCCGCTCAGCCGCCTGCCACACCCAGCTGGGCACGGGACTGAGGGGTTACCAGCGCCCTCCACGTGGAGGAGGAAGTGGTGCCGCCGGGCCTGCCGCGCCCATGATCCTCCGCTCATGGTGGGCCGCTGCATGGCGGCGGGCGCCAATATCTACAAGGAGTTTCAACCACAGCCGGTCGTATGGTTTCCACCAGCGGTTCCGCCTAGTTTTTTGAACCTAAGTTGTCTGCGGAGAGGTGTTGCAGCGCATCTTCGGGTGATATATTGTATCCTCCACGATAGGTTAGTGGCATTTGATCCAGCCTCAGACGTAAAAATTTGCAGAGATGCGCACTCCTGCCCACACCTATACATTCGCATCTACGTGTATGTCGATATAAATATGGACAATAGGCAAGAGGCTGGTGCTTATGTCCCAGATGAAATCGCATCATTACATGTCAGACCATCGCAGCTGCTAGAACAATACCTGAAGATTTTTTGGCCTCAGATCATTCTTGCTCGCTCCACCAACCACAGGGGTTGGGGCCATCTACCTTTTCTGGTAAGCCGTATGCTGGATTTTCCGTGGCATGCGTAGCAAGCAAAAGTCCGGGCGTAACCCAACGTTGCAGCCCACACCGCGGACTAGTCACGGGTATCCAACCATTCGGGCCGGAACTCGCTCCCCACATGGTTGTGGAACGCGTACCATAGTCGGCGTCCGTGCGGAAACGTGGGCCATTATTGGATCTGCCCGAAAAATGCGATGGGTGCATATTTCGCAAATTGTTTGTGGCACATATGTCGCCGTTGATTCGTAATCAATAATTACAAATTAGCATCCATCGCCGCGCCGCGCGCGCACCAATAGGAACCTTGTACCGTCGTGCCGTGCACGATCTTTTGCATGAGCCTTCACGGACGAAGTTCTCCGGCGTATGGCTTCTCCGCTGATGACGCCCCGCGGTACGCAGCGTGTACACGCCGGCGTACCTCGCAAGTCTTGTGAGGCGTTAGTTCGGGTGGCGCTCCACTTCCAGACCGAGCATGCGCACTTGCAAGGATCGGTGGTCGCAGTCGGAGGTGCACCCATAACTAGCTTGAGTTCCCGGCGGCGATCACGCCGCCGATGACGCTGCAGATTACGCAACCGCGTATACATACGCATGCGTACACTTAGTTGGTCCAACGAGTGTTAGAACATGCGCCATCAACTACGGCGTAACCTAAAGTCTGTGATGAGTAGAGTATGTTGGGAGTCATGTCTAATAAGAGATTCGTTGCTCTTCGATAATCTCGAATATCGATGAAGCTATAGCCGGCACCTCAGACTGGCTAAAACGAATGTGCAGCAAGGGCCACTTTGAGCAAACAATGTAAATATGTAAGGTATTGTGTTTACATCTCAATGGATTATGGCCCAACCCCTCAAAAAATGACGAGAGCGGACGAACGGCCGGCACGGCTTAAGCCCAATAGCCCATGTTCGAATTAGGCGGGCAAAGAAAGTAGTAGGAGAAATCCCGGTACCTCTCCCGTACGGGCATCGGCTTCTACCTGTGTCCGAATAGCGGCGGAGAAACGGCAATAAATGAAGGAGAAATCGCTACTTGTCCCGTGGGATGGAGAATAAAGGCCGCCGCATCGGGAGGAATAGTAGGGGTTATTTCTCCCGCTTGAGATGAATTATGTTGTCTCCCGCGGGAGAAATAGCGACCTAGCATATCGCGCTTTACTTCCCACGGGCGTACCGTGCGCACCCCGTCGCGTCAGGCATCGTCGGCGCGTCGTCGAGGTGCCGCCAAGCACACACGACGGGACGATGTCAGCCCCACGCCCCCACCCCGGCGCGGCGGAGGATGCGTAGCCGCCGCAACCCGCAGCCTTTTTTCCCTCCCCCTACTCGATCGAGCCAATCGCCTAGCAATACCGTATGGCTAGGCGACGGGTGTTTACATGAACATGCCGAGTCGCGGCCGCCCTCGTCGCGGGTTGTCGCGGGTCCAACCACGACCAGCTTTGCCACGACCAGCTGCTTCCACCGCGCGCCGCTCCTTCCCGCCCCGACTCAGACTGCGCAGCCGTAGCCCCCCAGTCAGCGGGTCATATGTATACTCCGACGTATCTAAACGGCGTGAGGCGGAGCGGAGACCGACCACATATGAGCGGGTTGGTTGGGGGGTGCGGGTCGATCCCATCCCATCGCAAACCCGCCTACTGGCACTGTCGGACCGCAGCAGCTCCGTTTCTCCCGGGATCCGGGAGAAATCGCGATTTCTGATTCCGACATGGGAACTGCTTCTCCGATACGAACTCAGTATTTGAATAGCATTTCTAGTACCATTAAACCAAATTTCACACCCACCCACCGCCGCTTGGGCGGGCCCGACGACCGTCCTCGGCCCTCGGAATCGCGGGCCCTTCCTCCGCCTCCACCCCTGGCTGGGGATGGGGGCGGGGATCATGCACGGGTGGCGCCTTGGTAGCCTTGGCCCCGCCCGTGCTGCCACTGCCGCGGAGGAGCAGTGTGAGCTGGACACCGGCGTCGTACGTCGTTGCGGGTCCGGTCAAGTCCATGTTCGCTGTTCTTTGAGCACCCTCTCCCTTCATGTCCTGTCGGCGCCTCCACATTACATTCGGCCTAGTGCCGCTATTGGAGTGGCCCGGGATGTTGTATGTGCTGGGAAGGGAGTTCTACGATCGGCGGAAGGAGACGCGACCGAGCTGGCGGCGGATCTGGCGCTGGGCGGAACAACGTGCGCTGGACACCGGCGTCTTCCGTCGTTGCTGGTCCGGTCAAGTCCATGTGCGTTGTTCTTTGAGCACCCTCTCCCTTCCTGTCCTGTCGGCGCCTCCACATTACATTCGGCCTAGTGCCGCTATTGGAGTGGCCCGGGATGTTGTGCTGGGAAGGGAGTTCTACGTTCGGCGGAAGGGGACGCGACCGAGCTTGCGGCGGATCTGGCGCTGGGCGGAACAAAGCGCACTGGACACCGGCGTCTTACGTCGTTGCTGGCCCGGTCGGCTCTGCATTCCCTACTCGTTGAGCACTTTCTCCCTTCCTGTCCTGTTGGCGCCTCCACATCACATTCGGCTCAGCGCCGCTATTGGAGTGGCCCGGGATGTTGTGCTGGGGAAGGCGTTCTACGTTTGGCGGAAAAGGACGCGACCGAGCTGGCGGCGCATCTGGCGTTGGGTTTCCTGCGTCTGTTGCACGCCCGTGGCGCCCTGTTCTGGGTTGGACCCCCCCCACTTCCGCTCCTTGCTGCGAGACCTCAACTTCGAAGCTCCTTTCCTGTCGGCGCCTTCACATTACATTCGGCCTAGTGCCGCTATTGGAGTGGCCCGGGATTGTGTGCTGGGGAGAGCGTCCCTACTGCGTGGAGCGGCGGCTGGCTGGTGGCGATGCCTGGTCGGAGGCTACCATGGCGGTTCCCGCCTCTTGTGGCCCGTAGCTGGATTTCCTTCTGGATTTCTGTGTAGATTTCTTGAATGTTGCGTCTAGCTCATGTAATCACAATAGCATTTCTCCCGAGGCAGTACACGCAGAAGAAATGGCTATCTCTTCACAATTCGAATATGAACTCAACGACTTTTAACGATATCTGGCGCGGGACGATTAACGATTTACGCTGGTGTATATTAAAGTCGGTAATAACGCATATGAGATAATCGTCGTGCGAGCGGTACATCAGTACTCGCTACGGGTAGTACTCGTACCTGTAGTCGCCACAGGTAGTTGGCAGCAACCCGCGCGCGCGGCAGTTTCAGCATCAGCATCGTTTCGGCGCTGCTGAGAGGCGACCTCGCTCAGCCTGGTATCGCGCACGGGGCGTCACGCGGCAAGTGCCGCCCCGCTGCTCACGGATGCCGCGCGCGTCTGCCAGGGAGTAGCCACAGGCTGAAGAAGACACTTTTTTTGTTATTTCTTGGCGCAATCATCCGTAACGGTAGCCAGGCCGACAGACACGCCCGGAGGGCCGGTTACCAAGCGGCGAACCACAACTGCCTGTTTCCGACTGGGACTTGCGGAGACAGGCGATTGGCGAGAGCGACGATGCTGCTGTAGCGTACACGCGTTGGTGCCCCGCCGACTGCGACAACAGGGCTACAACCGACGCGTGTCGGTTCCTGATGTAACAGGGCCCACCGTGAAGAACAAGGAAGCACGCAGCCTACCGAAGGTGAAAGGGGGACTGCGATGACGCGCGAGCACCCCCCCCCCCCCCCCCCCCCCCCCCCCGTCCCGACCCTGAGGGCATGAGGGGTCTTTCACATGAGCTACACGGGCCAGATGTTGTCATGACCCTGCGCGAAAATATCTGATTATCTGCGTATCGTCGCAGGGGGGCCAATTGCGTTGTGCACCTCGGGAGGCGCACCGGAGGAAACCGCAGATCGCATACCTGTGTCTGTGCCTCTGTGTGTCTTTTGGGGGTGGTAATGCTGTACTGCCCGGGATGGAAAAATATGGGAAGGATTGGGAGGGAGGAAGGCATGCACACAAAGAGGGACGCTCGTCTAGCGGTCCTCAAGCCTTCAGGGGCTGCACTCCACCAGGTGGGCTGTTACACTGGGGATCAGTGTTAATAATGCGAAGGGAATTTGCATGCTAGGGTTGTCCTGCGCAGAAAATTATCATGGCAGGTGACAATGAAGAGTTTCCACCTAGGAGCCTTGTGCGTGCTTTAGCGCCCATCTGCAGACTGATGGGATGCACGGTGTTTTGGGAACGCACTGTCATGCAGGAGCTCGTATTGCAGTTGGTCCGAGTGGCTGGTCATCAAACATGTCGGAGCGGGGTTCACAGGAGGGGCAGGGACGGTCCCTCTCCTACCAATCGATGGAGTGGGCTCCCACAGCTGGAACAGAGTGGAAGCCGCAGTATATGGCAGAATCCAGGAACAGACTAAGCTCCGGCTTTCACAGTGCCTATCAAGCAGGCAATGAAAATGCGCTGCTCCATAGGTCAGCCTTGCTGCCCATGGATCAAAGCGCAACTATAAACCATTCACGGCAAAATTTGAGCAGAGTGATGAATGCGTCCTTCGTGAGCCAGGATAGGTTGAATCAAAGCATTTCAAGCTCAAGGTGTGACGACAAAAGCTGCTCAATGCTGCTATCCCAGAGATAGCATATATCCCTTGCCAAATTGTGCCAACCCTGCTCTGCCAGATAGCATATATCCCCTGCTAAATTGAGTCAACACTGCTATCCCTCAGGGATGTGTCAATGGTGACAATGAACGACGACTCAATTGCTATTCTTCTGGAGGCTGCTGAGGAAACGGCACATGAATGGGAGAAAGACATCGACCATGCGATATCAGAATGGGAAACAACGATGAGCATCGCTGGCAAAAGTGTCTCCAGCGATGACGACCTGCCTGCTGTGCAACTGTCACCCATTCGAGGGCGGCAACTGTCCCGAGAGAGGTGCGGCTATAACGGTAAATGGAGCATCCGATATACCATGCGGCGACTTGCAGCTGATATTCTTCTGACTGTGTGCCTTGTGCACTCTGAAACGCCAAGCAGCAGTTTGGTCTCTCCACCACCAACCTCGCGGGCGCCTTCTCCGATTTCAATGAGCCCAAGCAGGTCAGAAATGCGAGCGTCACCGGGTAGATCAACCCACGGTGGCGATGAACCCAGTGCGAGTGAGCACCACCGGCAGCAACAACCACACCAGATCAGCGCAGGAGGTGTACCAACAGATACAGTAGACATCGAATCCGTGGCCATTGGATCAGCCAGGGACCTGGCTGCTGTGTTGAACAGGCCCTTGCAGCAAGCGGGCAGACGGAACTCATCAAAAGCACGCAAGCCTAGCCCACGCCCAAGATTTCCCAAGCAAAAGGATAACGCAGCTGTGGCCACCCAGGGAAATAAGCATCGAATCCTCTGCAAGCAAGGTAGCCTGGCCTCATCCTTATCCCGGAACTGGCATTTGCTGATTTCCAAACTCGTAATGACCAAGCAACCCCCGTGCTTTTCTTTTTCGTGCTCCAGGCAAGAGTGGGACCTGGAGGTGGACCAGCTGCCCCGAGACAGTAGATCTTACGCACGACCGCGTCCGCAGCCGGTGCCTAGGTTCTGTTACCGCCGTATGGAGTGTTCTCACTCTTTTCCTGCTTCTGGTCCATCTTCTGACGCACCCGGTCCTGACATCCATTCAAATGCCAGCAGTAAGTGCTAAAATTTTCATTAGATGCTGATTTGCATGACATCCAGCCGGATCATGACTGCTTTGCGCGAAATCTTCACATGACGTCACCCATAACATAATGGTTCTACTCACAGGCAGTCCACGGCTTTTGGGTCAGCCAGTCAGAGGGAGCGTCCGTGCTGCTCGGAGCGCAAGGGTTTGAGAATAATTTAGCGCCGGTCATAGGAGCGCACGACATTGCGGGGCGGGCTGTTCCACAGGTAGCGATCAGTGTGTGGGCTGAGCTTTTGAGACCACAGGTCATGCACGCAGAAAACCACATCGACTGCTCTGCCTACATTGCGAAGTCAGGACGTTCTCCCAACGAATCCGTCCCCTTGGTGGTATGTTGCGCTCCTAGACACTGCTGCTGAACATCACAATTGCACTGAAAGTATCTGGCTCGCATTTTGCGTCTCTGACCTTCTCACCCTGTGTGTTAACTTCAGATGCTGAGGCTTCAGGGCGCATGCCGTCCTCACGTGCGTGGGTCAATTTCTTCCGGCCCTGCTGGCATCGCCAGCCTAAACAGCCTGACTGCCCCTTATGGTCCGCCTGGCATCTGGCGGCTGCATCTGTCAGCCCTTGATGCTGGTAGCAGCTCTCAAGGAACAGCTGCTGGTTGGGTCGATGTCACTGCCGCGCCGCGAGTGGCGCAGGTGCGGGTGACGTCCTTCTGGGACTGGCGGGATCCTGTGGATGTGGGACAGCTGCTGCCCAGGCAGCCCACGGTGCAGCTGCTCGGGGTCGACGGAAAGCCGTTGGCCGGCGCTACATGTGTGGCGTTTTCATCACCTCATTCGGATCCTTTGCTCGAAGGTGGCGCCTGCGTTCACTCCCATACTCGTACTTGCCAGCAGGTCCTGCCAACCGTCACAACTAACATCGGTTTCCGACTATCTGTAGGCACATCTCGTCAAGACAAATCCACTGCGGAGACTCTCTTGATAGGCAAACCAAACAGAGGTGGGAGATTCTCTGGGACGTCGCTAAATAGCGGCATTCCAGCATTGCCTCTTAGCCCTGATGAGGCAGGCAGCGACGGATGGGAGCGCAGTTTGGGGCAGCAGGTGGCCTTTCTTACAGGTAAACAACTCCACTAAGGTTATCTGTTTGCATGGGAATAGTCGCTATAGCAGTCTCTTGCTGCATTGAAAATTATTACAGAGGCATGCCGGTGGCGTGCGCAGGAAGTATGAGCCAGCCTTCCAATGCATCCGGGCATGCAGTATGGCAGCAGCTGGCGGTGACCTCTGCTAGCGCATCCTGGACATTCATTCACATCACATGCGAGGGGCTGCTGGCCTCGTGGCATCTGCAGCGCCCAAACTCTCGCGCTTCGGGACTCCCCATGCCGCCAGTAGCCTCGCAGCCGATCTGGCTACGCCCCTCAGTTGCAATGCTTATTGTGGAAAGCTCCATGGGCAACAGGTTATCGCCCACCTCACAGCCCTTGCAGATAGCCTGCCCTCTCCTCATGACGCGCTCTGACATTCTGCCGCCACCAACCTTGCCGGTGCTGCCGTCTGCTAAACTCACCTCACCTCACTTCCTGACTTCACACACCGCTCTGCCACAACAGCTGGTCGCAGGCGTCTCCCCTCAATGTGACGGAGGGGCAGCCGCTCGCAGGCCATATGGTTCCTCGTGTCCGGGTTTTGGACGATGCTGGTCAGCCATTGACCGGGCTGCAAGTCATGGCACTTGTGGCTGGCAATGGCTTGCAGACGCCCTTCCCACTGCGCCATCCGCCTTCTGCAGGCGGCAGCAGCGTGATGCCACCAGGGGTGGGCGCCAAGCACTTGCTTGGCTCTGTGAGCACCATAACCGATGCAGATGGGATTGCAGCCTTTCCCAGGCTAGCATTTGCAGCACCAGGCCCGGTGGCGCCAAGCACTCGAGGGGCAGAGGGGTTGATCCAGACCCTTTCCTTTTGCGCTCAAGGTGTATGCACACCAAGCGCCAGACCAGAGGCACCAACCTTCCGGGTGAGTATGGCTGCCCTATTCAAACAGAGCCCGATTTCTTGGCGATACACATCCCACTTGCGCGAGTCAACTCATCATCTCATGGTGCTATTGCTTTTGCAGGTCATGACCTCGGTCGCCGTTGTCAATCTGGAAGCATCACCCACAGTTCTTCGTGTAGCAGGTCACTCTGGACCTGGCTTGCAATTTCAGGCAGTGGCAGCTTCAGACGGCGAGTGGGCCATGCTGCGAGTCACTGACCGCTACGGCAACGGGGTGCCTGGCAAGCAGCTGGATGTGGGCAGTGGTATCATTGCCCTCATGGAAGACTACGAAGGTGAAGTAGGCCTGCCATGAGGATGCCTCACTCGAGTTATCCGCTGCGCATCCCCCGCCTGCCCTGCTCCGCCCAGTCCATCAGAAACTCCTGGGGAGTGCTACTTAGACAACCATATATGTGAATTTGCTGCAGCGAGCCGGCCAATCCAAGGTCTTCAGCTCGCAGATGGGCAAAAGGAATCCAATGCCAGGTGCAGCGACGCCGACGGTGTGCTTCGGGTGTGGGTCAGAGTGACCTGGGCATCCCTCAGCACGCAGTTTACGCTGCGTGCGCGCCCGCTGCGCCTGCGGTTCTCTGTCGACGGTGTCAGCAGCGAGGTTAGCAACAGCGTCCGTTTCATCCAGACAGAAAAAGATCAGACCTCGAGCAAATGTGCAGCGCTTCGTACTGTACAGGCGCCCCCAGGTGAAGCCTGCCCACGCGTCTGCGGCTGCATAAACAACGCCCATTATTGTAAGTCCGCAAAACAGTCAGTCCAAATCAAATTCCCCGTTTTCCATTGCCACCACTGGTTCACATGGCCTCAATTTCTTCACCTCACAGGAAGCGCCACAGTGGGCATTCCATTTCGTCAGGCTGCCGTGCTGCAAGCGATTGATTCCAGCGGAGAGCCTGTGGAGGGGCTGCTAGTAGCTGCACTCAGCCTGGAGGCGTCGGCGGCAAGTGGTCGCCCTCTGAGCCCGCCGTTATTTCAGATGGGAACCGCTGCTGGCCCAGATTATCAAGTGAGTGCCCAGCCGCGCACTTCTAGCCTGGATGTCGTTGTCAAAAACTGTGCTCACAGCCTGTGACTATGTTTTTGGCGGTTGGAGCAGGTGAGCAGCGACGATGGGAATGCCCGCATGTTTTGGCGACGACCAATACAAGGCCCCGGGAAGCAAACCCGCTTTGGCGAGGGACAACGAGCCGATGTCATCCGCTCTGGCCCTAGTGGAACAATGCTGCTGCAATACGTGGCATTTCGCCCCAACAGCAGTTCAATGTATCGCCAGGTACGGGAAACTCCACCTCCTGCAATTATGGATCCCAGATGTGCGGCGTTGACAAATGTAGATGGCTCTTCTGCGCCGCCCTGCTTGTGGTCTGAACCCATGCCGCATGTATGCAGCCATCCAGCGCAGCTGGGAGTGGAGATGTTATCTCGCCAGGGAGTCTTAGCTACCAGAAGGAGGTGCAAGCGCCTGCTGGCTCACATCGCTGCACCCTCCCTTTACATTTGTTCTAACACTGTGCTCTAATTAGGTGACAATTGTGCTGTTTGGAACGCTAAGGCAGTGTACACGGATGAATGCCATGTATGCACGTTGCAGGTGAATGAACAAATGGCGAAATACAGTGTCACCTGCTCGACGAGCTGCGAAATTGAGTGTTTCAGTGAGGTATGAATGTAGCCGTCAGAATTGAGCAGTGAAAGTCTTTTGTTTGCACAGCGTCTCTGCTACACGACTCCTTTCATTTCACATAGGGGCCCGGGCTTGTCTGCAAGGCGAGAGGTGGAAGTGCACCATATTGCTGCTGCTTCTCGGTCCACGGTTGCAGGATGATACTAATAGCTAAGGCAGCGCTACACCCAGCACATTGCCCACGTTTGTCATGCTCCATGTGCCGCAGGTTTTTGCGGTCAGCGTCACTGGTCCAGATGACGGCATGGTCAGCCTCGGTGACGGCGGCATGAGTAGCCCTGACATGTGGGTGTCGCCAGCTGTGGCAACACAGCTGCCGATGCCGCCAATATGGTCCGGTGGTTTCCAGTCTCCACCTGCCAGCCCTGCGCCAGCAGTTGCAGCGCCGAATGCCTTGAATGCAGCCAATATCCTATCCAGCATGACAATGCCTGGCACGTCTCTCGGGGACTCGCCTGCCAGCCGCATCCGGAGCCCTGGAAGCCCATCTGAAGACAATGCCAGCGATGGTATCGCGCCGCTGGATGGCCTACGTGAGTGGGTCGGCCCCACTGGGGGGTTCACAGCCACGGATGTCACACCGGACGCCACACAAGAAGCGCCTGAAAATGTGAAGCAGCAGCAAGCCACTGCGGCGCAGCAGTTTCTGAGCGAGTTTGAAGACCTACTGGCGGTCAGTCGGCCACTAAGTGAGGGTCTCAAGACCATGGGCGCGAGTGTGCGTGAAGCTCTGGCGCACTTGCCGGATATTGGGCGCCAGCAGCGCTCTGCTGCTGCAGTGGTAGCTGCGGCAGCTGAGCACGCTGACGGGGTAGACACAGCACTACTATCCAGGCAGGCGGACACGGTGCCCGGCTTTCAGATTGCTCTCACAACACTGCAGGATTTTGCCGCTGAGCAAGCGGCCCTGGACAAGCAGGTAAGCCATGATTGCGGGAGATACTTGGCATTTGAAGCAGTCGTCTGAGCAGATCGCTGAGCTCGCCCGGCTTTGCTGGACACGCAGGTGTGGCAGACTCTGGCGGCAGTGGATGGCGCGCTGGGCAACATGAGCAGCACGGCATTGTCTCGCACTCCGCCGCCGCCAGAGCTCACAAACCTGGCCAACCTTGTGCGGGTGGCTGTGCGAGTTGTGGAGGAGCAGCAACAGCCCCGGATGGCAGACGTTTCAGGAGTGCTGCAGACAATGCAGGCCTTGCAGCGCTCCGCGCAAGGGGACACACAGGTAGTTGTCAGCAGCCTATGGCACAGCGTTAATGTTACGGCATCTTGGCGGTAAATCTTGCATCATCTGAGCTCCTGATTCGTACACTGTTGCGTTGACACGTGCAGGAAGTTATGTCTGCTCTGGATGCAGCCCAAGATGGCCTTGACGAAGCCTCAGCGGCTCTACTGGCGGCTGCCTCCACCGCTGTGGCGGATTACAGCACAAAGCAGCACACCCTTGAAGGCCACATAGACGCACTCTCAGAGAGACTGGCGTACCGGGAAGGGGCCTTGCCGGAGTTTCTTGCTGTGCTTCAGAGGCTGGCCACCGGCCTTGGGTCCCCAGCATCTGAGGAATCTGCTGGCCAGGGGCGGCGCAGCCTCTCACAGGCACGAGCAAGCGGCGCCAACAACGGCGTGGCAGCTTTGGTGGCCTCCATTGCCCGTAGCAGGATGCAGCAAGGGATGAGCACCGATGAGGGCCGGGAGCTGGAGCTGCAGGTGGGCCGCTGCCACACTCACTATCCGCGATATCTCCCAGGTACCGTTCTATGCTGCTTGCACCATCGCTGAGTTTTGCCTGCCAGCAAAATCCACGCACCCAAACACGGCTTCCCAGGATGTGCCTGGCATGGCCAGGGCCACAGCTTCTGTCGATACTGAGACGGCAGTCTTGTGCGCTTTTGCGTCATTATCAAGATACTCATAGCCAACAGTAGCTTATGCCTGCCCACAGCATATCATACAAGCTACCCATGTGTTTGACTGCCTGTTTATCTACCCATCTTTTGTTTGGGTGGTCTTAGCGACTGAGCACCGGTGTGGCGATGTTTACTTGTTTGGTATCTATTATACTCGTTGATCTGACAGCAAAAACACCCACATATTTCGGATGATGACGGATTTCATGCATCGATCGATAATTGGCATTCGTTGTTGATCAGTCGACAGGGCCCTTGTCGACTCGCCGAGAGAGGCTAACAAAAGCGCGCGAGAGAGCCGATTAGAGACGCCTGAAGCAACCTGTGATCGCATCGCTCCTTTTTCACAGGCCGCACTGCACTCCCGGCTGAGCCATCGCTTTGTCACGCTGGACGCTCGCGTGCCGCTGGCTTCCCCGTCTTCGGCCCGTGCCTCCCGCTGGCTCGAGCCTGAGCTGCAGGGTGTGCCCCCTGTTGTGTCCGTTCTGGACGCCACCGACGCCAGCAGTGGATCCGCGTCCGCCATGCGAGTGGGGCGTTGCCCGTCGCCCGACCTCCCGCAGTGCTGGCTGAACCCGCAAGAGGTGCGCGCAATGCATTATGGCAGCTGCTTACGATAGCCTGGCGCTGCGCCATCCGGCAGTGCGAGGGGATCAGCGTTGCTATAATTGTGCATGGGCATTTAATTCCTGCTTCCAGTTCAAAACCAATACAAAGCTTTTTACGGCCCAGGTTGTTGGCCAAGTTGTTCCATGAAATTGTGCATACAATGATTGCCTGCTTAATGCTTCGCATGTACCCCCCAGGGAGTGGTGATGGCAGGGAGGGCGCCAGAGGGCTGTGCCACGTGCCACGCGCTCAGCAGTGAGGTCTGGCTCTTCCACGTCACGCCGCTACTGACAATGATGCAGCCTGTCGGCGGGGCGGGCGCGTTCGCCGGCGACCCGCTCTGCGTCTGCACCGCTGATGGCCAGCCCGCTGTTGGAGTGAGCGCCCGCCTGCTTGCCCACTGCAGATGCCAACTCTTCATTGAATTTGAACTTGCATCATGATAACAAAATACAGGGATATATCATATATCATAAAGTTGTAGCAAAGTGCATGTACATACATTGCGCCCGCTGCTCTATTTTTTATAATTAATAAATGTTTTGTCAGTACTGATGGCCATCCAGCCTTGCAGTTGCATTATGGGTGTTTTTGGGGAGGTCTAGGGGTGGAAGTGCTGGCATGCTGGGCTGGCCACTGCCTGACGCTGGCGGCGACTGTGCAGGTGCTCATGGCGATTGGCTTTCCCGGAGAGTACTCCCTCACACTGCGCAGCTCTGGTTCCGCCACCCCCTCGCCGCCGTTGACGCTTTACATGCAGAGCCCGGTGGCCACACTGCAGGCGCTGCCGCCCCGCCGCAGCAGCGACAGCCGCGGTGGCAGCAGCGCGGCAGCTGGCACGGCGGCGCTCGTACCGCACGACGTGACGCTGCAGCTGCGCTTCCTGGGCCCGGACGGCGAGCCGCGACCCGGCTTCCGCGCGGCGGCGGTGCCGGTGGCTCATGATGGCTCCCGCGCTGGGGGCGTTGTATTAGATGCCGGCCAGGCGCTTGGCGGGGGCGCAACAGAGGTGCCCCTCCACCAGGTAGGCTCTGCCCCGCGCGTGCGCATTCTCGATGCCGGGATCTGCTTGGTCTATGGGTTTATATCTCTCGCCATGCCTTCAAACATACACGTCTTTCTAGCCTAGTGTATCCTGTTGAGTATGCTCCTTTCGGCGCCGTTCGATGCGATCTTACTGCCACAGCCCAGTGGGATTTGGCAGAGTGGGCACCTGACCATTGCTGTCCGCCCGCTCCATTCGCAGGTGGTGCTTCCCAGCGCCATGACAAGCGTGTCGGACCACAATGGCGTGGCAAGCTTCGTGCCCGTGGTGCTGGCCGGCGAGCCAGGCACCTGCTTCCACCTCCGCTTCCTGCTGCAGCCATGCGGACCCGACGGCCGCGATTGCCCCGCCGCGCGGCACCATGGCATCAACGTGGACGCTACGGCGGTGCAGTCTGCCGTCAGCACAGAGCGCTTCTGCATTGCGGAGCGCGGCCTGTTTGGCGGTGCGCACATGCAGCGACACTGCCCCTAACCCCTCCTTCCTCCCCCCTTTCACCTGAGTGAAGGCATTGCATGTCGCACCAACCTGAGCAGCGCATTATTGCCACGGTCGCGCCTCAACATCGGCACATTCCCCCTTAGCAATGTGTGCCTCGTCCACCTGCGCAGACGAGGCCACGTTCATAGCGCAACCGCGAGGCGCCGCCGCCCTAGGAGAGCCCTGGGTTGCTGATCATGGCGGCCGGCCGGAGAGCCCAGTCCAGCTGGCCCTGCGCGTGCCCGTCAGCCGCAGCTGGAGCCCCGAGGATGCGGACTCAATCCGCGGCGTCGCCCTGGTACCAAGGCACTGGCCGTCTCTCTCGGGCGGGTCGGCGCTGGAGCGCATACACGCAGCTGGTCGGTTGGTGGGCAGCTCTGTCTGCTGGCTTCAAGGCTCGCGCACAATCTCTGCTGGCTGCTTCGCCGTCCCCGCCAGCATTGACACGGACCAGGTGTGACCCGGAAGACTCACATTACTGCGCTCATTGCCTAGTGCGCCACCCGTGACCGCTGCCTGAGGCAGGCTCTACCGAGGGTCTAACTGCAGCTGTGCATGTTGTCGCTGCAGGTTCAGTCGCTAACGGTGGAGCTGCCAGCGCTGACATGGCATCACCCCGCGGGCACGGAGACACTCACGCTTGAGGCGCTCAGCTCGCCCTGGGTCACGGCCCCCAGCAGCGGCGTCTTGTCTGCATGGCAGACTGGCCAGAAGGCGACACGGGCGGTCCACCGATCGGAGGCCATCACCCTGGAGGCTCTGGCTGCGCTTCCTGCGCAGGTGGCAGTGGGGGACGCGCTCATCCTGCACGTCCGCGCGCTTTCCGCTTCGCGCCAGCCCGCCGCAGCTGTGACGCTCCATCTGGAGCTTTTGTCAGAGGTACGACACCGTCTACGCCGCCTGTGCTGACATCCCACCAAGCATTCATTCATAAACTGCATTGGCGCCTTTGGCGCGGTCCACATAATCTAATCCATCCAGCAAACCCGACGACATTTAAGCAAATACTGTCTTTGGACCATTACCAGGGGAGTTTGACTGGGAATGTGGAAAGGTGTCCTGCAGCTCTTTCGTTCTGTAACGCAGACAACCTGCTCTCTATCACTTGTACCCACTCAAAGCGTATGGGCTGTTGAGATAGGTATGGTGCCTGACATGAAATGATTTCCCGTGCGTGGACGCAGGCGGAGCTGCAGCCGCAGGGGACTTCACTGGCTCCTCCCTGGCCCCGAGTCGGCGCTGGGGCGGTGCAGCTGGACGGGGCAATAGCATGGACCGACAGGCAGGGCGTGGCCACGCTGGTTGCGCCGGTGCGTGTGGCCGCCTCAGGCGACTTTCACGTGGCGCTGCGCGCTGGCGGCGGCGGCCTCGTGGACATGGGCGTCATCCGCGTGGTGAACACCCTGCGTGAGGCCGTGCCGGTGCAGTGGTCCGGAAAGCCGCGCGGGGCGCCGCTGCTGGTGAAGACGCGCGCAGGAGCGCTGCTGCACGACTCTGCTGACCGCTGGAGCGTGGGGCTCCCGGATCTGCAGGTGCGGCTCGTAGCTGTCTGGGCGAATTGTTTACTTACTCTGTGGCAACTGTGTATCGGTTTCTGCGGGATGCTGGGGTTGTTTAGCTGGGGCCAGAGACAGTAGGGTCAGCTTGAGGCTCGTAGTTCAGGCGGATCCTTTAGAGGACAGCGCCAGTATGTTGCCGTTGCCACAGGCACGGTGGCGACCTGCGTAGGATTCATATCCATGTGGCAGCTTGCACACCTGACGCGCTGGCCGCATGGTGCGCGCTAAACTCACATCCGCGTGCACAGGTGCGCCTCTACTTTGCCGAGGCGCGGCCCCGGGAGGTGCATGAGGTGAGGGTTCTTCTGCTTCGCCGCAACGGCGCGTCGCTCACACCTGGCAACAGCGTCCCTGAGAACAGTCCGGAGGCGCTGGTGCGTGGCTGGCGACGAGACGAGGAGAGCTCGACCGACACTATTGTGGTCTCCGCGGCCATTGCTGGCAACATCCCAGCTGCAGACTATACCGTCCAGGTGCGCCGCGGGGCATGTCATGCGCGCACCTGCCTTTGCCGCTGCTATTCCTCCAGGGTTAAGGACCTTTCAAACAACTAGGCAGGTTTGATCTTGTTGTCTGTGCTGGCTGTGTTAGGTACTTGTGAACGGAGGCGCGTCACACGAGGGATCACAGCCCAGGCTGACGCTCACGATACGGCCCGGAGATGTCGCGTCATTTGCTGCCTCCCTGAGCCAGCCGGCTTCCCTGGGCGTTTCCAGCTTGGGGTCTGCCATGATAGCCGGCTTGTCAGCATTTTCCTTTGTCGGTGCGTCGAGCCCTCCCCCTTCCTCCCCCAGCAGTGATGTACAACAAGCGAATGGGCTGGCAGCCCTGGTTGCTTGTACTGTAGCTACAAGGGCAATTACAACCTGCTGCTTGGCGCCCCTCTGTGGCCCGATGCAGGCAACTCCATTGGGGCGCACCCGCTTTGGGCTATCTCAGCCGTGGTTGCCAGCCTTGCAGCGCTAGGCATTGCCTGGCTCATGCTCTACGTGATGCCCCCGCCCCTGGCGTGGGCGCTCATGCCTCTGCCTGCGGCGGCGGCCGCGTTGCATGCCGCCATTCTGCTGGAGTGGGCAGCCAATGCCACGCTGCGCCGCCAACCTCAAGCCTTGCTATGGTAGGTCACTTGCATCGACCATTGCTCAGCCAGCCAGCCACCACGCCCCCCCCTTCCCCCCCCCCTCACCGGCGTGCGCTCTTGCATGGTGCAGAGCGCCCGCTTGATGCGGTATAGACGGGCGCAGCCTGGTAATGCACCAGCTTCGGATACTGGCCAACTTCCATCTTTGTCGCAGATCCACGAGAAAGGGCCGCCGCGTGAATTGTTCAGCTGCTTTAGCTGAGCGTTGTCACATAGGCTCATCCCAGATTTGCGTTTTCCGCACAAGCAGCCCTTCTGGCTGACAGCAATGATGCTATGATATCAAGCGGTGTTCTGGTGAGGGTAGCAACGCTCAGTAGCTTCAGCCATAGCGAGCGTCGCGTCATTGCAGCCAGCCCTCTTCTCCCTGAGGGCACTCCTGCGGTGAACACGTGGCATTTACCTTGCCTATGCCAGTCTGTGCTGAATCCACCTGTGCTTGATGCTGCAGGGATTTCGAGGCGGAACGTAACCGCGCCATCATCGCCTACACTCGACGGCTCATCTACGGCCATACACGCCCAGAGCCGCTCCGCACTGCGCCAGCGGCATCCCCATGGGCGCGGTTCAAGGCCAGCCTTGCATGCCTGGGACGCCGCATGCCAGCTTTGCTGCGCGCCCCGTTCCAGAGAGACTCACCTGACGCCTTCTTCTTCCCGCAGCGTCTCCTGGCCGCGCTGCTCGGCAGCCTGGCGCTGTCTGCCGCCTTGACCGCCGCAATTATGCTGGCCGCTGACCACGCGGAGCTGCTTGCCAGCCACGCGCTGCTACGCTCCGGGTTACTGCTTCCCAGCGTGATGGCCAGCCCGGGCACTGGCGCGCTCCTCCGCACGTTCCGGCACTGCCTGCAGTTCTGGGCGGCCGCAGCAATGGCGCTCAACACATTACAATGGGCGGCCACGATGGTGGGGTTTCGCGCCGCGGCGCTCTTAGCACGGCGCGGCGCCGGTCCCTTTGCGGCCTCCGCCTCACGCGCGCCCTCCAGGGCCGCGGCCGGCCTCCTCATCGGCGCCGCCACGGGCTCCACCGCCGCCTGCTGGCTCGTTGTGACCGTCCTGGGCGCTGCCATGTCGCTGCCACTAGTGTGGCCACCATGGCAAGCCGCCATAGGCGAGGCGCTGTTTGTGGTGCTCCCGGCACTGGCAAGCGTGGTCCTCGCTTGGGTTTTCTCTTCAGCCATTGCCACTATCATGACTGCTTGCGAGAGGGCGGGGCGCGCCGGCAACTGGTGAGTGCGGTGCGACCTGAATGCGTATAGTCCCATGTTGAGGTTGGCAGCGTTGATCCTCACGATCACATTCCTTGCATTGAGGACCGCGCTGTGCTGGTTTTGGAGCGGAGTGACTAATCCCCTAGGCAGTCGCGCCTCAATTGGGGTTCTCCCACATCAGCAGAGGTCCCTCTCAGTTTGCGCTGAGCCTCTTCCACTCGCGGGGCGCGCCTGCCTCCATGCGGCGCTTCTCCTCGCCGCCGCCCCCGTTCACACTGCGGTGGAATGTTGTGGGAGGGGGGGGGCCGGAGGCGTGGGGGGGGGGGGGGGGGGGGGGGGCTGGCATGAGTTGTGTACTGCATTGGAGTAAGCTTGTTGCCTGATATGCGTCGCCCTTGTCGCCTGGTGCCCTGCGCAGGTCGCTCGCTGCCGCGGAGGTGGCCCAGCTGGCGCTCGCAGCCTTCCAAGGCGCCTGCAGCGGCGGACTGCGCTGCCTGGCGGCCTTCAGCACCGCAACTCTGGGCCTGCCACGCGCCGGTGCGCCCGTAGTTGCGGCCTGGGCGCACCCTGCCGCCGCCACAACCCGGCATGGAGGGGCAGTCGCCAGCCCAATAACCGCCACGAGCCCCAAGCCCTGCTGGGCCTCCTGGGCGGACCCGCTGAGCCGCGCCTACGCGGAACTGGGCGCGCTGCACCACGCCGCGCACTGCCCCGTGCTCGTAGTGGCCGCGTGGTCGCTGGCGCGCGGCGGGTGGAGCTGGAGGCAGCGCCACCGCCGCGCCCACAGCCGAAAGGCGGCGGGCAGCAGGCAGCCGGCTGCCGCGCGCTCGGAGGCAGGCCGCCTGTCCCCGGCCGGCCAGCGCGCGCGGTGCCGCCTGCGCCTGGCTCTGCTGCTGAGCCGCAACCCGGACCTCCAGCGCTGGCGCGCGCACCGCCTCGCGGCTCTCGCTGCCGCACAGCAGGGGCCAGGCTGCTCAGCTGGGCTCCTCAGGCAGCCACCGCAGCCACCGTGTGATGCGTGCCAACATTACCACGCTTGCGCTGATCAGGATCGCGCTGCCATCCCACCAGGCTGACTTCCTCTCCAAGCCTAGTCCCATGACAGAGAGTCTAGCCGGAGAGTGGCCAGTGTCTGCAGCTCTGCTGCTACGCATACGTGGCGTTTGGCTGAGCTACCAGATGCCAGCCAGTGCAGTAGCTTTCGCTAAAGGGATGAAGTAGGAGCCCTTGTCAGCCCTGACCGCCTCATGTACACAAACGCCTCAGGGCTGCAAGCCGCAGATTGTGCCACACATAACTGTTAGTGAGGGCGGCCTCCCGCTAGACATGAGCCCCCCCCCCCCCCCCCCCTCCTCCGGCCGCGCACACACACACACACACACACACACACACACACACACACACACACACACACACATCCTGATAGCTTCCTCTGCCTATCCATTGGCGTTTGATCCCTGGGACCCCACCTGCTCGGCCATGCGCGGACCGCTCTATTGGGAGGGTGATTCCATTGCCTTTGCAGCTATTCATGGAAGCGTGTAGTGGCAAAGCCTTCGTTCCTTCAGTACCTGAAGTTAGCTCATTTAATTGAATTTTTTCTACATTCCTCCATGTAATGTTCTCCGAAGTGGATCTAATCTTACTTCGAAGACGTTGCACGTGCAAGTCTCTGGGTCCAATTTCGATTGGATCAATTATATTCGCAAAGCTCACGCACAATATATGCTGTTGCAGCCATGCTGGGAAATAACATCCTGATAAGGGGTGCACACTTCAACATATATCTATCGGGTACCTGCTATGTGCCCATAGCAGTGCAATGTGGGTTGCATAACAGATTTGAGGGTGAGTTCAACGCATGACACACCAATCGGGGGGGGGGGGGGGGGGGGGGGGCAGTTTCCTTCCCTCATACTTGCCGAGCTATGTGAATTCATAACCACAGTGGCTATGCTGCTCGGCGCATGGTAACATAGTGTTCATCTAGCGGGCTGCATGAGACATGCGCAGCCGCCTCGCTCATCTTCGCTCTGCAAAGTACCTAAATGTTGCAATCACGTAGGTATTCATAATTTTGCGTCATAATTTTATCATAATTGGGCGTTCTTTCGAATTTCTGAAAGCCCGTGAGCAGGGCTAGGTCGGAAATTGATGTCCAGCACATGAAAATTTGAAAACAAAAACGCACAAAGTTACTGTACCCCGTTAATTTGTCCGGTATCCCAAATTCCCACGTCATTGTGAATTTGTGCGCGGGGGGGGGGGGGGGGGGGGGGGGGGGGGGGGATGCACCCATGGAATCAAAGTCATCTCACGTACATATGCCACTTTCGCCTGATAACGGAGCGCACGGACCACGGCCGCTTACAGTTTTTCAGTTACTGGGAAAATCGTTACATGCTTGTTGCTATGTGCCTGTGGCGATCTGTCGCCACCACTTCGAGTAAGAGGTGGGGGTAATAACTGACAGCTGATGGTCAATCGCTCTGTGATGATAACTGGCGAAAGACTCACTGGACTTGTAGGGAAGTCGTCCATACACTCTGTCACTCACTACAAAAAGAGGGTTTGCGGTGTTGACAGCCACTTATATAGGCCCCTGGGACACATATTTTTACTCACTTATAGATAGTCGGAGTTTGTCTCCCAGCAAGTTGCCACATGATTGGCACCTCTATATATCTCATCGGCGCATTTCGGAAGAAATCGCGCGGGGGTGGTTATTAACCGACAGTTCATTAACTCCAGAAGTATAACCAATTAGCGAGTATAAAAATATAATAATGACCAGTTATATCATTGTATATTTGCAGGTATAGTCGCCGAATCCGCTGACTGCAGTCCGGTTTTCAATCCACAGCGACAACGGTAAAACATATGTCGCTCGGTATGAAGCGCTGCTTGACAACACAAACCACATTAAATCGTAACATATCGTCGTACCAAATAATATCAACATCAAACTAAATCAAACAACATTCTGCACTGCGCCAAGGTACTAGCCCGATTATGTTGCTACGCGATACTCGTACTCGTACCGCTGTTTAATATACGGCCCTGATACATGTATGACTATTTTATGAATTACATGTGTGGTTTGGCGCAATATGGTGTGGTCTGCTGTGGTCTGATGTGTTTTTTTCGTCGCGGTCGCTTGAAAACCGGAATAGTTGCACATCGCATGCTGATAACGCCTGTATTATCTTCAGAAGGGCTCGTACGACAGAATAACCGCCACAAGATGCAAACATAGATGAATTGCAAATTTGCAGGTATATATATATAACGGTATCATTCGTTGCTGATTATATTGGGCTCGAATTCACGTTGATGCATATGTATGCACTCCGTAAATATATACCCGCCATCGACGGGAGCGTGCGCGTGCACATGCGGAGGATATCTAGTATACATGTGCGGCACCGCGCCAACATATTGATCAGCATCTGCTCAAGCGTCTGCCATCCGGCGCACGGCGACCGAGATAGCCCAAGAAGACCTACCTGGTCGGCTGGGGTTTCAACTAGGATTATATATCCTGATGCAACCAAGTTAGGGCAACTGACTATCTAGGGTATCCAACCCTATTAAAAGCCCTAGGCAGGGCATGAGGATACCTACAGCCATGCCCTTTATTGCTGAAGTTTTGTGGAAAAGTGTATTATTTCGTGGCGAGGTGTACGACTGCTCCGCTTTGGGCGATTCACACTGGTTCTTACGTACCACCTCACGTACCGGGCTTGCAGTACTTATTACCGCCCAGGATGGGCAAGGCATGTAATGTGACTCCATGAGGGCGATACGGGTACCGTAGTGGTGAAATTGTACCGCATGTCAGCCCGCTCGGGGCATTATAACGCTTGCACGTGGTGATCACGTGATGACCAGTAGTCGCCACTAGTCGTTATAGTGGTCGATACTGACGATACCAGTAGTGCTGACCGCCGCGCGGGCGAGCAGTAGGGGCAGAATGATCACGTGCGCATGATCACGTGCGTATTTTCCGCTGCCATGTAGCACATTTCTCGGTTGTGTATCACTTAAGCAGCCAAAGCGGCCAGGAGCCATAATCCATGCCACTATACAAGTATGTAGGACCCCTCCCCCGGAGAACCGGTGTGTTGGACTTTGGGACGAGGTGTATGGTTGCTTCCTTTGGCAGCTAGTTTCTGTGGACAAGTATATCTTTACTGGCGAGGTGTACGACGCCACGGCGGCGACACCACGACAGTGTCGCCGCGCAAGACCCAAGCAAGGCGGCGACATCATGGTGTCGCGTGCAGCATCACAAGGCGGGACCCATGGTGGTTTTGGGTGGTACCTCTAAGCATGACCTACAATAGGGACCCCTAAAGAGGACTGTACTACTGTTGCGCAATGGTAAGGGGCGTGGGACCAACAATGTAACTAAGTGGCAGTCTAGCATCTTATGAGAACAATTCGACACGGACATCACCTTATGCGGACGCGGTCCGGCGCACGGCGCGCGCGTGCTAGTTCAGCTCTTTGCGCGTGCGCGGCCGTCCAACCGGTCGCGTGTTTCTAGAGCCCCCCCCTTCTTGGCGGTCCCTCTTCTCCCTTGTTTTGCACCATGTGAGATGCATAGGTTGAGCACGTGCACTTCTGCACGAGACGAGCGACGGTGTAAGATACGGAGATCGGTGTGACAGACGACGAATAATAATGATCGCAACATGTGAACACCGTACCTTGCTTGCTTGATCGAGGGAAGCACGCGTGCTTGCTCACCCGTGCGGGTGCTTGTTCACCAGTGCGCGTGCGTGACGTAGTAGCTATTGTAATAACATACTTAGTAGTAATGGTTGACGGCCGCGGTCAGTACTGCGTCAAGTACTTCGCGGCGTGACGGCGGTCCGAGGTGGAGTATCCCAACACCGGCCTGTTCTCACCCCCGGAGTGTAGGCAAGACCGATAGAGCAGGTCTGAGCTAAGGACTTGTGGGTGCAGTCTAAGAGGTACATGTAGAGGTTCGCGTTCAACGTCGGCTAGGTACTCCGGCAACACCGCCGCACGCTGCCGCCAGGACGCGCTCCATCTCCGCCGCCGCTACGCTCGAGCTAGTAGGCCTCCATCATGCTGATAGTGACCCGCTTGCTCTCCAGAGCGCGCGGGGAGGTGTGCTTCTCCAAGCCGTCCTCCACCGGCTCGTGCTTCACATACCGCTTGGCGATCTCCATCAGCGGCATGCGCGGCTGTCCACCGCCGTTGGCCAGCGACATTGGCACCGTGATGCTCTGCGCCGAGCTGAAGAGCTTGGCCGTCACCTTTATACAGCGTAGTTCGAAAGACCACTACAAGAGCGACAGCTCTCAGTGGAACCAGACGTGCTATGAGTGTGGCAAGAAGGGTCACCTTGCCAAGCGTTGCTAAACATCAAACCCTTAGCTACGCCCGGAGACGGCCATGGCTGCGACCAACCCCCGTGAACACATCAAAGTGCGCCACATCACTCCATCCCGCAGTAACATGTACGAGATTGCGAAAACTACCTGAATTTGTTATGCTAGTATGTATGGAGTTCGCCGTTGGCAAAGTGTGCAACCTCGGCATCGTGACGCGTGTCGCGCGGCCCACTGCCCATGGCCTAGCCCCTAGCCCCTACATAGCCTTTGAACCCACGACTCTCGGCCCCCGATACCGCGACCACCCGTTCCGCGAGCAACACCTCAATATACGGCGATGGGGCATGGGCGGCTCACGCGAGCACTGCGGCCACGCAGGTGGCGTGCTGCGGGATCTCCGCCGCGGCCTCGCAGCAGCCGATTTTTACGCATCGCCCCCACCCATCTTAACCATGATGTCGCCGGCGCGGTCGGACGAGTTAGGGATGACGTACATTGTCTAGCACTTCTATTTAGACAAAGCTGACTTCTATTTGGTCCACGCTGCTACCTTCTATCCACGCAGTTTTGGCCCTATTGGCGTACGGTGTTGGCAAAACGTGATAATGCGATGGGAGGTGGTCAATCGGGCGGCAGTCACGAGGTTGGACCTTGCGGCCGCTGTCCCGGGACATCCACGCGCCCCCAGCAGCCCACCAAGACCGCTCTATAGATTCGAAGGGGGGACGGGATAGGTCTGTTGAGTGGGCGGCAGCTGGTGGGCTGGCTGGGGGTGTGTTGGCGGGTCCGTGATGCCAAGTAGCCGCCCGCATTGCCGGACAAGTACATCGGGCGGCGATGCGGACAAGTACGTCGGGGCGCGCGCGCAATGCGAATATTCGTACCTTATTCGGATCGCGAAAGGTCGTACGGGCTACCGCGAAAAATGATGTGGCGAGGAGGTTAAGAAGCCGGACCGCAAGTCGTGCATAATTGTGTGGCAAGCATGACGCGGGCCCATTGACCGAGGACAAATAAAGCAGTCCTGTTTAAAATTATAGCAACATTTAAGGTACCCGAACATTGTAGTTGGGATATGCATGGTCGATACGCTGCGGGTACCGCATAGCGGCAGAGTGAATACCGATTAGTCGCCGAAACATATATATTTGAGTGCAGGAAGTTTCGCAAGTTTGTCGCGAAGATGCATGCGAGTGATAGCTGGGAGCCAGAAATGCGAGGATGCGACGGCACATCGTCCGCGCATATGCGTCATTATTTTTATTGCCAGTTTTTTATCCGATTCATAGCCGTTTAGCGCGCCGAAAATGCCAGCAGCACAGTGCGCGGAATATCGTCAGTCTTGAGAGGCCATTATAACCGAAAGAAACGGGCGCCTCCTCATCGGCGTGGTAGGCATGCATAGCGTAAAATTCAAGCCCTCGTGACCACAAAGCAACATTATTGCTTGTGCGCCAAGGTGAGGCCATTATACGCGGATGTTTTTGGCGTGCAAAAACGCCGGGATGATGCGTATCTTGTGTGTTGCCGGGGACACTGCTCACGCGCACTCTATATACAGTCATATCCGCATCAACTTGCTCAGTGCGATAGCAAGCCATCCGAGTGCGCTTGCCATGGATATCACATGCTACTTCACATCCGCCAACGACAACCTCGTGTTGCCATGAGTTGCGCACACACTGGGTGATGAGTGGCTCAAGGACACACACTTTCCAAAGGACTGAGATGCCGTTCGTCGTTTGTCGGAAAATCATGGCGGGACAAGCAAGGAGGGGCAGCGGCGCGGCGCCAAGCTTAACCTCAGTAGGACATGACTGGCAACAATTAGACCCTTGCAACGTCTCTACGACGGCCGTTTAGGCATTGCTCCAGTTATGGAAAGCCCAAGGCGGGTAGGCGGCGATCCGTTAAAGTCATCAAGCAAATTGCCGAGGCATTCCACATGACTAATTGGAGGCCAGTGCCGGAATTTCCAACACTGTTGGATTACCGTCTGAAATAAATCAATGCCATCAAAATATTCGGCACTGACCACGAAAGGTTTGCCCTACCCGTTTGGGCGTCTGCCCATTCAAGTTATGCGAGCTGGGGCAAGCCCCATCCCGCGGAGCAATAAAGCACTTCGGGACCGCGATACATGTGCAACAAAAAACAATGTAGTGAGGGATGAGGGCCCGACGCCATAACTGGAAAAAAAAATTCCATTCCCACCATAGACACGTCGCCGTGAAGGGAAGGAGGGACCCCGCCGAAAATACACAAGGCAGTCAAATTTTCGGGTGTTGACGCAACCTGATTGCTCATTAGATCCCTATTAAACTCTGGCGGAATTATTAACAGCCCTAACAAAATATGAACGGTGATACCCCCACCGCGGGAACTCCGCCAACATATGTTCGATTGTCTCATATTCACTTCTGCCACATGCATGGCAGTGTTCCAGGAACCGCGCAGACATGGCATGAATCCGGGCCAATCGGCGGGCAGTGGCAAATTGCTCGGGTGCGTAATTGTATCATAATGTGCAGCGCCCGTGCACAAACCCCGCAGGGACACCCGTGCCGTACCTTGGCAACGGGGGTTTTTGACGCATAAGAAGCCTGGACATATCAAAGGATTACCGGTGCAACGGGTACAAGTACTCGTAGTTACTCTAGAGATACAGACGGCCAAGGCGAACTAGGACCGGCCAGCCTATCCGCGCGTCGGCCTGTTTTTCAACTCCACGTTTTGAGTCGCGACGCATTCCGGTACCGAATCAGCACTGCGCCTATATTACGCTGATGCAGTATTGGTACGATTTTGCACTGACGACCAAGTTCTCACGGCCCGGCCGGTCATGAACCGCCGACTTGCAGATTCGTAGTCACTCGCTCTAACACTCAGCGCCCCAATCAGCTTAACGGGTCCGACCAACCATGGGACAATTAATAAAGAAAACAAGGTGCCATGGTTATTTAAGCCAGCAGGATGAGGGGGAAAGAAGAAAGAAAGAAGAAAGAAAGAAAGAAAGGAAGAAGAAAGGAAGAAGAAAGAAAGGAAGAAGAAAGAAAGACCACGGAGACCACGCCACGGGATTTCGGGCATTAACACGAAATTACAGTTATTCAATGTGTATGCACAGGGCTATACATAGTCTGAGAGCATGTGATCCCCGACGAGGAGCAATAACGTCCGCATGTAGAACACTATCTGCCAGGGGGCATATAGAGCACTGATGTGCGAGCTACGTGTTGTGGGGCTGTGTTGTGCTATTGGATGAATACGGCAGTCATTGCACACGTCCTATCATGGCTATTATATGCTAGTACCAGCCAGAACAACAGGCCATGACGCAATGTACTCGAACGGGTTCCCCCCTACGAGTATACCAAAGATATGAATAATTGCTCTGGGACGTTTTTCCTCTGCCCTATCATCCACCTGCTGATGATGCATGCGGCAACAACTCGTCATTTTCTAGCTGTTGACACGATGTCAGTGTAGCGACTACTAGCACACGACAGTGACGTGCCAGTATAGCTGCGGATACACCTCATATGTGGCAAGTGCAGCACTAGTACCTCCCACATATAACACTAGTGCAGGTTCCCCGTGCTGCATCAACAAAGCGACATCTTGGGTTATTTGTAGTTTGTAGTATATCAGTCTCAGTCTTTGGGTGCCGACCACTTAGACACTGGTAATAATACATTCTTGGGTGCCTGGCAGCGGTTTCTTAGTTTGTAGCAAGTTCATTACACTACTACTATAAATTAAATGTAGGCGGGCAACACGCGGGCGCTTTCTTATATTATAGTCTGTCCGTAAGTGCATCGTAGTTGGGAGAAGCATGCGGGGGCTGATGGGTCGGGGGGGGAAAGAGCATGAGTTATCATCCATTACTCAGTGCGTGCTCACAGCAGTAAGCCGAGGGCAGCGCGCGGCTGGTGCGGCATGAGACCGGGGCTCATGCACCCAATGGGGCAGGGTAGTTCTGGTCGCCTAGTCAAACAGGTCAAAGTCCATGTCCTCCTCCTCCTCTTCCTCGGGCTCAGGCTCGGGCGCGGCAGCTGCAGCACCGCCACCGCCACCTGCCGCGGGCGCGGCGGCAGCAAAGGCCTCAGGGTTGGCGAGGTAGTCCTTGACCTTCTGGGCGAGCGGGAAGGTGTAGTCGATCTCCAGGGTGATGGCCAGCACGTTCTTGTAGCCGTTGATGACGGAGTGCGGAACGGAGGCGAGGGTGGGGTAGCCAATGGCCAGGCACACCGCGGCCAAGTTGCGCACGCCGGCAGCAAACTTGTTGGCGAGGTCCTCCTCAGTGATGTTGAGCACCTTGGGCGAGTAGATCGTGCCGTTCTCAAAGACCTGCACGATGACCAGGCCATACGAGAAGGGCTTGATGCCGAGCTTGGTGAGCAGGGTGGCCTGCGAGGGGCCCACGCGCTCGCCCTCTGTGATGACCGTCACATCGCTGGTGATCTCGATGGTACCCTTGGTAATCTTGGTGGGGATGTTGAGCGCCTGGAAGAAGGACGTCTGCTCGGGGCCCAGGCCAGTGCTGCCCGCCGGGATGTTCACGGACAGCGGCGCCAGCAGGCCCACACGCGCAGGCGCGCCCTTCTTGAACTCGCCGATCTTGTCGCGGGTCTCGATGAGGTCGCCGTTGGTGAAGACCAGGCCGACGTTGCCCACTAGCAGCGGCAGCAGGGACGCAAACTTGTCGTCCCCAGTGCGCTCCATGTACAGGCGGAAGCAGCGCTTCATCAGCGTGTTCTTGCCCATCAGGATGGTGGAGTCGTTCATCAGGCGAATGGACTGCGAGCATATCAGATTTTGGGGAAGGGGGGGGGGGTGTGGACGATGGAAGAACGTCAATCAGGTGGTTAATGATGGCGGGTAATGTCCAGGGGGCGATGCTCCAGGGGAAAGCAGCAGCAGGAGGGCGCGAGACCGCACCGCACGGATCTGCTGGAACTGCTTGGAGGTCACATTGTCCGCATGCACCAGGAAGGCCTTGGAGTACTTAGACAGGATGCCGGTGAGCTTCTGCTCATACTGCACTCAGACACGCCGCAGAAAGGTGAAAGTGGGGAGGGGGGGGGGAGCAGGGGGCACGGGGACAGCAGGTCAGCAGGCAGAGTGGCTAGTCTCCGTCACGACGCATCCTGCTGGAGACAGCCGCCTACCGCTGGTCCCCCAGGGAGTGCTCAGCTCATCGCAGCGCATCTGCTAGACCCGGCCAAACACAGCCCACAATACACCGCTGCTCGCTTGGGACATTCTCTCCACGAGCTCGCTCCAAGCTAAGCGAGCTAACATGCACTTTGTCGCCAGAGTTACGTCCTCGGACTTGCAAAGGGAGACCGGCCAAGCTGTTGTGCTTGAGCGGTACCGTGTTGGTGGCAGCGAGGTGCACAGCTGACGAGCGAACCCCCCCCCCCCCCCCCCCCCTCTCTTCCCCCCCCGGGGGGGCCCGCCACCTCGTTGCCCCCAGCGCTAAAAGGACGGAAAGTGGAATGAACTCCGCTTGACGCTGGCGAGGAAAGCGACGAGGTGGCGCTGTGCACGCGAAAGGGAACTGGGGGAGGGGGGGGGGGGGGTTTGACAACAGCGAGTGGCGCAGAAACATAGTGATACCAGCGGGTGGGGGCGGCTGTCGGCGGCGAGCGGGCGGCACACACCTTCTCCTTCTTGGCGGAAGACATCTTGGCGGTGGTGGTAGGCGAGAGAGTGGGATGGGTTGGTCCGCAGGGCCAGACCGGGTCTTTACCGGCAGGCGACTTTAACCCGCGGAGAGGGTGGGTTGAGCTCAGGTGTGAAAGAGGATCAAGAAGTTGCGCTGCCTGACAGGTAGTCGGTGCGCTGGTCGGCTGCCCGCGCCGCCGCCGCCGCCGCCATCCATCGGCGACCCCGTCTCCGCGCGCGCCCCGCCAGCGCAGAACCTGTAGCAGTACAGCACCAATTGGCACCTTAAAAAAACGTATACAGGTAGCACACGCATGCAACGCGCGGAGCAACGGCAACGGTACACTGTAGCGCGCGCTACACGCCTTCAACAGCAACGCGCGCGCTGCACGCCGTTTATGAAGACTGCTCCGCGTCAGGTTCGTTAAACCCTAACCCAAAACCGCCAACAAGCCTGTTTTTAGCGACTCGGCAAAAGGTCAGCAAAGGGTCAACTACCTGCTGCCCGTAGACATCACCGCGGAGACGTAGCCAAACCAAACCCAAGCCGTCCCTCAGTGCCGACGGAGGCGTGCCAACGCCACCTCGCACACGCCTATCTGGAAGCGATAACGGCAGCATGTCAGATGTGGAGGACACGCGGCGGCGGTGGGAGAAGGCGTACAAGACGGCGCTTGAGTACGACAGCTGGGGGCAGGTGAGCTACTGAGCGCCCGTCTGCCGGCCAACGGGGCGGCCCCTGAGCCTATGGCATCGGCCGGTAACCAGGACGCCCCTGGTCAGACGATCGACGGGGCGGGTTTAGCTTTGCGGTGGCAAGGCCGAGCTCGAGTCGAGCTTGGTTTGTTGTCTGTTGCTTGGCGCGGAGATGTGTGTGTGTGTGTGTGGGGGGGGGGGGGGGGGGGTGGTCGGCCGCCCGACTGAGGTGGTCACTGGCGGTTATTTGCTGTCGCCATCGCCTGACGTCGCTCACCTCCGGCCCACCCAACCTGACGGGCCACCGAATGATGGGATGGGTTGGGCTGATCCTGCTGGGTGGGTGGGTGCAGTATCGTGCTACAGAGGTCCAGAATGTTGTTTTCGGGGCTCAGCCTCAAGAGTTGGCGTGGAAATAATTGGACTCGTAACGGCAGCTCAGGGGCTTCATAGTGGTGGTGGTGGGGTGGGGGGGGGGGGGGGGGAGCAGGGGCGACCCATTGGTGGTCGGGCGGATGTTGTTGGGGCTCTCACCAGCGCTTGCCGTTGCTTTCGCAGGTGGAAGAGGCGACTGAGGGGTACTTGCGCCTGAGCAATGCAATCGCCAACGTAAACGCGCCGGACGGCCAGCTGCGCGTGGTTGTATTTGCCACCATCACACTTCCCCATCTTTCCCTCCGTGGGGCCCGCACCCCCCTCTGACACAGATGAAAATTGCATGGCTTATGCAGGAGAGTGTGGATAACGTGCTGGGGCTGCCGTTTGACACACGGGCCGATCTAAAAAAGATGGCGGCATGCCTGAAGCTGCGCGTCAAGGTGCACCCTGAGTACATGGGGGTAGCAGGGCTGGGGGCCTGGGCGCGAGGGGGGCATGCTGATGCCGACTCAGATGGTGATGCTGGTGACCTGGCCGGTCGTCTGGCGGGCTGCCAACAGGAGATGGAGACTGGCAAGGACCAGGGCGTGGGCGTGAACAACATGAAGCGGCTGACCAGCTACTACAAGGGCTTTATGGTCTCCGGAGGTAAGCCCCTTGCCCACGGGCAAATACACCGGTGCACTCCCCTGGCTGAGGCTGGGGCTGGGCGGCGCTGCTATCGAGCTGCGGGCTTGGACCGCCCGCGCTAGCCCCTGCCATGCCGGTGAGGCTGTTGGGTGTTATGGGGTTTTGGGGGGGGAGGGGGGACTCCAGTGAAGGATTCTGACTGGACTGACTGAATGGCTGCTGGCCACCGGAAGAGCCGTTCCCGCTGCGGATCCGTAACGATGCCGTCACTGCGGCGGCGGCGGCCCCTCCGGTGATGGATGAGGACATCAAGGAGACAGAGGGTGGCTCCCTGCTGCCCCAAGCAGTCAGCCCCCCCCCCCCCCCCCCCCCCCCCCCCCCCTTCCTCTATGCTGCAGCCGCCCCGCAATAGCACAGCAGTGCAGTGCTTTGCAGCTGTCTGACAGCACCCCACACGCGGGACTCTGGACGCTGCCGACAGGTGAGCAGCAGGCGGGGCGATGAGCTGCTGAGCATTAAGATAGGTCAGCCCCCGCTTTGCTCCCTGTGCCCCTCCCTGTCTGCCTTCGCTGCGGCCACTCTCCGTGATGATATTTGCACTATTCATGCTCCATTCCTCTTCAGGTTTGCCGTATCACTGGTAGTACTCATGGCAGTGGTGTTGCACGTCGAATCAGCAGCGGCAGCAAGTCTTTAACCTCTTAGATGGATCGCGCCATTGTCAGCAATGCGGGCCCCGTCTGCTCCCACACTTTGGTGAGCTGCGTCAGATAGGGCAGGGCGTGCGCAAGGCATGGGTGTTGATGCCCCCCCCCCACCCCTTTCTTGCTGCTTATGTGCATGTTGGCCACCACTGCCTCTGTCCGGCGAGTAGGGGGGGGGGGGAGGGGCTCCTATACACTCCTGATAAGTTACTGCACGTTGTGTGGATTTGAGGCCTCCTCGGTTCCTCCGGATGCGGGATAGTGCTGTAGCCTCACCACTCCACCCCGTCCTTGTTGCCAGATCCTGTGGTGCCCATACATATTGGCCATTAGTTCATTCATTTCAGTGGTTGGTTCTTAGTATTTACCACCAAAGCATAGCAAGTCATGCCAAAAGGAAAGGAGTAGGCTGTTGGCAGGGCATTACTGCTTCATGATCCGTGCGGTACCACATTGTACCCCACTCTGCCAGGGGCTGCAGGTGCGGTGCGGCGATGACGACGTGTTTGCTGCTGGCTGACAACACCGCCCCTGCCTCCCCGCATCTCCGCCTACTTCACCGCCGCAGACAAGTGGGGCTTCAAGGAGGCGTCCGGCTTCATCGACCCCTTTCTCAGCGTACAGGTCGTCAACTCGAAGGGGGAGCTGCTGGAGAGCGCACAGGATACACCAGTCACCAATCGGTGCGCCCGAGCAGTCTTCTGTCACCACTCACAACATATAAGGAAGGGCATCCTCGCATAACCACACTCAGGACGCTATTCGGGCTCGTGTGTGGCAAACTGGGGCGCTTGGTAGCCATGCTCGGACTCGTATCATATAAACATTCTGTCTGCACACATGGCGTTATGCATATGTATTTATATGTAGATAACGCGCTTTATTTGTGGGTGGGGGTGAGGTTGGGGTGTATGAATCGACGCCCTGTACCACATAAATACTAAAAAGTCGTATAAATAAAGTCTATATAACATACCGTACAATTAAAAACAGTCCGCGGCGCCCAGAAAATTGATCTGTTTTGCAGCTTTGCGTCGGAATATTCTCGATGTATTCGTGATTTATTCTAAATTAGTTTTCTATTTTAACAGTTTTCTCATCTTCACGGGTAGAAAGCGGGGGGGGGGGGGGGGGAGGGTCAAAAACGTTATTTATCCGGTTGTGTTTGTACGGTACAAGGGGGTCTGCATTTTGTTTGACGTTAGACGTACTGGCAGACATAGAAGTAGTCCATTGTACTACCGCCTGTAATATAGGTAGGCACATCAAGTCTCTCCACAGTCAGAGAGTCAGATTAGCGGTAGTCACGCAGCACCGGTGTTCCCGTAGTAAATCATTGGCACGAGTATGGCGGTCAATTGATCGCATCATTGCTGATGCAGTATCGGTATGCTAGATGCAATGCAAGGACTGCCACGGATTGATTCGGGAGCACTGTACGAGCACACGGATGTGGCTGCACATCTCCGCGCGACCTGACGTCGATATGCCAATCGGAAGACGTGTCCATATTACGTGACAGGTGAAGCTGATGAAATCCAGAGCTCTCAGTATATATGATTATAGGTCGACTGTAGTAGGTATCACAAAGACTTTACTTCCAACAATACTGTGTCATGTACACACACAATACACCCCCCAGTCTCCCTCCCTCTCTTTAACCTTTCACGCATAAACTTTGTATAGTGCTACATCACAGGGAATTTCCACACCCGCTCGGAAACCTTGAGATCGTTGGACCCCCCCCCCCCCCTTTTCTCCTCTTGCCCTATCACTTTACGCAGGATCGACGGGAACTACATCATGTTTGGGCACACTGTGCACATCCAGACGCCTCTCAACGCGCTGCCAGACGTGCGCTGCGCCCGCCCCCCCCCCCCCCCCCCTTCTGGCTCCCTTGGCCCCCCCCCCCCCCCCCCCCCTCCCCCCCCCCCCAATGACACCATTGCGTGGTGCGCATCCCTCACCCGCTGCCACTGAGCTGGCCATCGGAAACCGCAGGGTGCGGCCATTGTATTCGAATACAAACATTACAAGCCCAAGAAGAAGAAGGTGCGGGCGTTGGGGGAGCGGAGGGCTTTGTGATTTGTGCTGTTGGGGGGGGGGGGGGGGGGCACTGATGCGGTGCTGGCCTCGCCTGCCAGGTGAGCACGCGGGCGTGGGCGTTCATGGAGATGTCGGAGATGGCGCAGGGGCCGCTGGCGCTGGAGATCTACAAGAAGCCGACAGACCTGAAGCGCAAGAAGATCGCGCTGTTGTCAGTCAAGCAGCTTTTCCTGCACCTGGAGCTCACAATCACGCGGGTTACCTGAGTAAGCGGTCACCCCCCCCCCCCCCCCCCCCCCCCGTGTTCGAAGTACCTCTGTAAGTACTTCGAACACTTACAGTCTTGCCTGGCCGCGGCGCAATGACCGCAATGCCCGAGGGTTCTCCCGCCAGGGATTGACTAGGGATGGACTGCCCCTCGCTGCCCAAGGGACACAACACGCTATACGCTATACCATACCATGTAATGCTTTGCCATGCTATGCTATGCTTTGTCATGCTATGCTATGCTATGCCATGTCATGCCAAGCCACAATGTCGCCCATGAACCAGTGCATCAGCAAAACCAGACAATGGGGAGCGGGGGGGGACTCCAGTCAATCTCGTAAACATGAAGTACTGCGGACCGGCTAGTGGGTTTTAATTAAGCGTGGTGCGCTGGTATCCAGGCGACTGGTACCTCATATCAGTGTTTCTGGAGAGGGTCCCCCGATTGCCAGATGCGCCCGTGCGGCCCATCCGCTCCACCTCCCAGCACAATCAGGCGCCCAGGCGGGCTGACTTCGCAATTCGGGACGCAGGATGAGTGTGGTGTGGGCATCATTTGTCCCTATGTTGGCGCTCAAGATACTCATCGTGCGCCCCGTCGTGCTGCATTAGCTGTGAACTAGGTGTGAGCACGTAGCGTCAAACACAACCAGCAAAATTCCGAAGTTGTATGTCGTTTATTTTTTTTGGGGGGGGGAGGGGGGGGGTAAGCCGGGCACAAAGGACACACAACCATGGCGTATGGGACTGCTGCACGCGGAGAGCAGCAGCTGCACTGCTGCTGCCGACGCTGACATGGGACCGTCACAGGTAGGCCATTGATGCGGGTTTTGTGGCATCGGTTTCCCAAACAACACCAGAGAATCCAGCGTTTCCTGGTACAGGCGTTCCATGTGCCTACTGGGCCAGAGGCGTGGCAGGGAGACACATGCAGCAGGGTTGCATTGCGCGCACACACATACACACACACACACACACACACACGCACATTGCTGGCTGGCGCGAAACACCGCCGGGTCAGACAAGGCATTTAAGAAAAGAGACATGCCGTGCCTAGTTTGAGACCGCCCTACCTGCCGCATGCCCGGGACAAGACTAAGAGCCAGCTCGTCCTTTACATTGCGCATGCACGTAGCAAAGCAGGGCCTGTCCCCCGGCCCTGGGTTAGTTAAGAGACGCGCTTGCACTGTGCATGTGTGGGAGTGCGTTGTGGGGGGGGGGGGGGGGGAGGGGGGGAGGAGGTGACGCCTTCCGGTGCTTCGCCTTGCCCGCGCTACACCATGTTGTCGGTGCCTGAGCATAGCAAGGCAGCATGTCAGTGCCGGGGCGGAGGAGCGGAGATAGGCATGGCGGGTATATCTGGCTGGGTGTGCCGTGCGGGCATGGAGCAGGTGGCTATCATGGGGAAGGCACAGCGCGTCAGCGCTCACGCACCATCGGCAAGCATCAGCCTCAGTGCCGCAGGAAGCTCAACCGTGCGATCATGCTGCGAGTCATCACGGCACTCCAACGTGTCTACGCCGTCGTCCAATGGGTAGGCAAGGGAGGTGCTACTGGGGAAGTAGAGGTCCGATCCGAAGTTGGGGCCCGACTTGTGTTCAACACTGCGGCTTTCAGTCTATGACAGGCAGAGTGTGACGAGTGTTACCGTAGCGGCATGGCTCTGTTGACGGAGCATGGCCAATGGGATGTGGTGCGCGGAAATGCAGGCCACTCATGTCACACTACCTATAGACAAGGTGCCGATTGAGTTTATGCACCACTTTGTGCACTAATTTCATTCCGGGGAGGGGGGTGGGGGGGGGGGGTTGGGGGCTGACCTCGATCGTCATTGTTGAATGCAGCCTGCCAACGACCTGGTCCATATCAAGTTCAGAAACGCTTTTGTTGGAAGCAGTTGATTTTGGAGTCTTGCTGGAAGGCGACCCGATGGTCAGCCTTTGCTTTGCCCTCCGCCTTCTCTGCCCCTTGGTGGACAGATACTCCAGCATAGGCTGCAGGTCCTCATCGCCGGAGGTGCCAAGCTTTGGGAAGTTCTGCTTGCAGCCCGGAACAGATGCCTGGCCGGCCAGACGCAACACCAACCAGTCAGGGTCAGCCGGGCGGCCAGCAGCAGAGCTACATGGGAGACGACGACCGCACGCACTCCTCCGGCCCAGCGTCAGGTATCCTCAGCAATAGGTTTGGGGGTACAGCCAATAGAGGCAACAACTAAGCTGCGCGTCAGACTGGATGGCTGTATTGGATACTTGCAGCAGAGGCTCACAGCTAGGAGTGTCACTGCATTGACCACTAAGCCAGCACCAAATGCGTGGTGCGGGACACAACACATGTGTATACTATCCACCATCAATGACATCGCATGGATCACTGCTGGAATGGGGGGAATGGCACTGGTGTGTTGGGGAGGCCAAGCAGGTGCGGAAGCCCCCGAGGGTGGGGGGGGGGGGGGGGGGCAGAGGTAATGCCGAGAGTCAATGGCTGATTCACCCTTCAGTACATGCAGGTGCTTGGCTGTGCCCTTGGGATGGAGGGGGAGGGGGAGGGGGGGGGGGGGGGAGGGGGGCACCTGCGTGATTTTGATGGATTGCTTCATGCCCTTGAGGCGGTGCTTACCACAGGCTGTCAGCACGATGTCGCTGGCCAAGAGGTCCAGGTCCAGCGCCTCATTAGTCGCCTCATGTAGCAGCACCTGCCCGCCGTAGGCCGTGGACGCTACACGGGCGGCATGGTTCATGATCGGCCCAAAGTACTCCATCTTTCCGGTGCGCGGCGACGGCTGCGCATGCTCCGCGTCCGAGGTGCACATGCCAATCTTTGAGCGCGGCCCTGCCAGCACCACATCGCCCTCCTGGTTGTTGATGCGGCAGCAGTGCTTGGAGCGCAGCAGCTCGGGGTTCCACCCAGCCTGCGACAGGCCGTTCTGCAGCCTGACCGAAAACTCCACTGCCTCCTCGGGCGTACCAAAGGCGCACACAAAGCAGCCGTCCTCGCCTTCCACCTCGTAGCCGCCGTGGGCGTGGAGGGCGGCGCGCACCTGTCGTCCACAGTGCCACAACGCATGATGAGGGATGGTAATCGAGTCCCAGTGGAACATGGAACGACCTCCGGAAAGCAGTTAAAAACCTACATGGTGACGATTGCTGTATGTGAGTATGTAGACCATAAACCGTACGCAAGTATGGATGTTCTGCTCGCCATTGACAAGCGAGTCGGCAAATTGAGCGCCAGGCCCCCTGTCCTCCCCCCCCCCCCCCCCCGGGGCCAATCGTGCGCACAAGCTTTACCAAAATCGCAGTCAACGACAGAATATAGGAATGAATACCTGGCCAGGAGCTCATTTGGCACTTCATGATGCTGAAAAGGGAGGGGACTGTGCAGGGGGGGGGGGACAGGGAAGGGGAGGAGGGGGGGGGGGGGGGGGGGCACGCACATGCAGGTTGTACAATTTCTTGGTGTCTGCCAGCACCATCTGGCGCACTGGATTGCGCTCGCTCCAATTCAAGAGGTGCTGCCAGCGCTCAATGAAGATGAAGAGGATGGTCACGCGCGCAGGCGAGGGCGCGTCGTAGAAACCAGGCGCCAACATCTCCATAGTGTTGAGGTTGGGAAAGCACCTGCATTTGCACACAGAAGAAACCGGGGGGGGGGGGGGGGGGGGGGTCAAAAGCGCGCCCAGTTTGCGTTTACGTTGGCTGTGTGTGGGCTGGGTGAGAGCGCATTTATGATGACAGGGTGTTTGCAGTACATGCATTTATCTGGAGGCTGTTGAGGGAGAGGGAGAGCAGAAGGGGCATGGAGGCCGGACCGCTGGCGGGCTTTGAGCGCCAGCGGGACCAAGGCCACCAGCTCCACAGCAATCATAAGCTTGTCCTCGTAATCCACCAGCCCCAGCGGGTCTGCTGGGTCAGCCGCCTCCAGGCCATCAGAGAAAGATGCAGCAGACGCCCGACTCCTCACAGCTTGCACGGCGCGGAAGACATCCGACTTGTCGCGCCTTACACACCTACAGCTGTGTGGCAAGGAACCTGATGGCAGGCTCTTGCGCCGCTCTGACCTCAGATGGTCCAGCAGGTTGCCGCAACGGCCCTCTGTCTGATGGCCAATTGGGTCAGTGAGCCTCTTCTTTTGCAGCATTCTCGGGTGTTGAGGCACAGACACGGGGAATGCATCACTGCCAGCCATATCGGCGACAGAAGATGCTGCGACTGTGCTTGCGGCGTCTTCATAGCACCATGGCATGCCGTCCACAATGTGGGAGCCCATGTGCACAATGGCAAGCGCGGCCCTCTTGTCATGCACATCCATAATTGAGGTCCAGCCCTTGATGAGCTGATACACCTGTTGGAAGGAGGGGCGCGGCATGAACATCCAGCAGCAGAAACATTACCAAACATGAACCGGCGTACGCAAGCGGTTTTGTCCTACTTGGGAACACTTTAGCGCACCCGCTGCTGGAGACCGTGCATCGAGCCAATGGCAGCGATCGTCTCTCCGGATGCAATGATCTGGCCACCGCTGGGAACCTCCGAGATGGCCTTCGTGATGACGGCCAGCTGATGAGCAGGGAGGGGCGTGTCAGCTGATACAGTTCATCCTGCTTTGAAGCGTGCAGCAAGAGCAAGCGCCAGTGGGCATGAGGAGGGGCAGGGTGCGCACATCCCCGCCATAAACGGCCCTCTTGGTCTTCTCATGAACTGTAACCATGTCGGCCATGCCGGTGTGCATGCCAATGCGCACACGCAAGCCACGGAACGCAGGCACAGCCATCTTGCAGCTGTTATGCACCACCCCACTGGCAGGGTACTGCGGGATGTGCCAGCGAGCGAGCATGAGCACACGACTCAGTTTCTCTTTTTGCTGCTGCGCCAGGCCGTCACTATGCCCAGGTTTCCAGCGCATCCCCACCGAGCAAAACCATGTGCACCCTACCTTAGCCAGGGCTGCCCGGGTGTAACCAGTCTGCGAGGCGGCTTTGGCGCTGAATGGCAGCTTGCGCGGCTTTCCTGCTTGATCTGTGATAACCAGCGCCTCACCTGCCGATCCCAGTGTTTCAGAGCAGCACTGGTGTGAGGGGGGGGGGGGGGGGGGGGGGTCTAGGTGGCACCCGGCTCGAGACGCTGCGTGTAGGGCGCAAGGCTAGGTTGGGCTGCCTGGCTGCCAAGCTAAGCTATGCAGTTGGAGGCGGCCTCACCCTCTGTCAGCGCCTTGTCCCACAGCCTGTAACCCATGGCAGATAGAAATTTTGACATATCTGCCCACTTGTGTGGCTGGAAAAACGCACGCGCCCCTCCATCCTCTAGCTTCTCATCCCACGGTGCAGCCATAAGATCCATCTGCACAGCAGATGCACTGTCATACAGGCATGTAGGATGGGCGTGGGCAAGAAGCGTGAAGCGCAACCAGGACAGGTACTTACCTGGACTAGGACAGACCAGCAAATGGCATCCTCTGCACACCATCATAGGGAAAAACAGCAATTGTTCCTCAGGGACCAGTCAGTTCTGTCATAGCCAGATGCATGCGAGCTGCAAGATTATGCACGCCCTCTTTCTTGATACTGTACTTCAGAGCACACTGGAAGGGGAGGGGGGCACTCACCAGGAGTACGAAAGGCGCATTTGAAGGAATCACCCTCAGTCGCCACTTCATATCCTTGGCACTCCTTCAGAGCTGCTCGAAGAATTTTGTGATGCAAGTCTATGCCGCTCGCCATCTACCGCACAGTGCACCTTAGTGGGCAGGAAAGCAGTCGGCGTTATGTATGACCCGTAAAGGTGGTCGAATTTGGATTGACAGGGTGGCGTACGTACCTCCTTGGGGTATGCGTCCCACAGGCTGGTGCTGCCCTGGATGTCTGTTATTACCAGCGTCACCTGCTCGCCTTCTTTTGGAGGCCCAAAAACAGCTGTGGTTTCCAGATCCCCCTTCCTCTGGCGCTGAGGATCGCAGTCAGACAGGCGTGTCAGCGACTGAGCAATGTGCAGCGTGATGTGTCAATGTCAAGCAAGCCATGTCAAGCGTGCTGTGAGAAACATATGTTGCAGAGTCAGCATACCTTCCGTGCGATAAGGTACAGCACCATAAGAAAAAGTTGCAAGGCGATGAACGACATCACCAGTAGCACAATGAGCCACACAGGGACGCCAAGTTTGTCCTCAGCAGCGTCTGGCACGACTTTGATACAGAGTGAAGTCGAATTGTCCCACTCCAGGTTTGGCTGCGGGCAGCGATCGTGTATCTTCAGCCAGTCTGTCCATTTCACATTGTCTTCTCTTGACTTGAGCCAGCTGCATGCCGTGTCTTGCATTTCGTCATGGGCTCCGCCAGCCAGGGTGTGGTAACTCATCAGATTCAGTACTTCGTTGTTGTCCAACCAGAAGGCCTCCCAGAGGTGGAACAGGTCGGGATCGGTGGCCTTCAGATTGGCGTTGATGAACTTATCCAATTGCAGTTTTTGGAGCTGGCAGCTTGTCGCTGATAGCAGGGGATCCGCGTCGTAGCCCTTATTACATTCAGCGGTGTAGCGCGGAAGCATCACTTGACTGGACGGGAAGCGGATTACCAGTGGGTCCGGCTCCCACCTTCAACAGATGCAGTTCACGTAAGCAAAGACATATGCATCTGTAAAGTCAAGTGTGGTTACCAGGCACATCAGCAGCAGTTTGTCCAATCAATGTAATAAACGTGACAGGCCAATGCAGCAAGGCCAAGCCCTCACCAATAAAAGATAAATCCTTTCTTCTCACCGTACAGCCGCTCTGTGAGGTGTACCTGACCGGCATAGCTAGTGTAGACAGCTGACAGGTTGAGCCCTAGGTTGTTGGTGGCTCCCTCGTACCATCCTGGCAGGAAATGACAAACAGAAGCATCATGGTCAGGAGTAAGTTGATAGCATACTCGTCACGGTAGTGTTTAGACTAGGCTGCATGAAGCCACATTCACTGTAAGCAAGAGTTCAGTGACCAACGCGGCGAGTGACATCAGTGTTGAGAGGCAAAACACTCGTGGTGACTCGCACCTCCTGACCATTCCTGATCGGCAATCAGCATCTCAGAGCATGTAGGGCTGGGGAATGTGCTGCCACATCGCGGAGGGTACCAACGGCCAGAGTTGCACTTCGAGACGGTCCAATCCGCATCAGAACATCCCCACGGATCCCCATCAGGAAAGTATTCTGTCAGATTTTGCGGGCCCACAGTACCATCAGGGCGCATCATCGAGTGCTGATCAGTTGCGTTGGCGGGGCCTCCAATGTGTTGTCCGATAGACTTGAAGTGTCTGGCACTGGGGGGCATGTAGTTTGGAACGTACAAGCCCTCGATGCCCCGGATGCCCACAGGGGCGCCCATTGCTTTGTGTTTCTGTGGGGTCTCGACAATGAATTGCACCCTGGCTTCTTCTGGCTCAAACCAAGACTCAAAGGAGGTGGCTTGGCATTCCTCCGATGCTGCTTCTTCGATGTAGTAACTGGTGCCCGTAGTGACAGTGCGAACATCGTTATAGCCAAGCATCTCCTGCAATATTGACATGCACCCAGCAGGCCGTCTCAGCACCAACATCTTATTGGTACGCACTCATTGGTATGCATCTGGGTGAGCGCCCAACTTGAGAAACCTCGATGGCAGCAAGTAACAACTCTCTACTTCGGTCATAATGCATCCGGCTAGCACTCACCTTAAGCAGAATTCGAAACACGTTGCCCATCAGCGTGCTACTCAACCACGTCCCGTATTTCACCACCGGCACGGTGGTGCGGTTTCCACGTACATAACTGCTGCCCAACTGCTCGCGGAGTTTGTCCCAGCGAGCACCCACCAGACATGGTTTGCAGTGCTCATTTTCCAGGCCCTGATCATCAGTGTAGCACATCCCCTGGAGGCAGGCGCGGCACGTGCAGACATTGCAAGACTGTGTTTGAGGGACCGAGACTGCGGTGAAAAGGTCGTCAGACGCAGAGTATCAGATCCCATCAGATCCCAAATACAGATGAATATGTAACGGATTCAGGACGATATTTCAGAACATTTCGCCGGCGTCAGAACATTTCGCCGGCATTCTTGGAGCAAAAACACCCGGCGCATGCAAGCCACCCAGTGAGAGGGTTGCCGGAAGGGTTGCTGTATCCGCCCAGAAACACCGACCAGGAGGCTTGTATCGACCGTGAATTATCCATTCAAGTCCGCCCGTAAACGCCACGAACCCGAGTGCGGTCGGAGCCTACCAGTACGTTGCAATTCTCTACTGTTGGCATTCTGATGTAAACGTGTTAATGGGGTTTCCCAACAATTTAACTGTCCTAGTGCGACCCGTACAGTATGTTGGTGGTTTTAACCGGTTAGGTTACCGGTACCATTGGGTTTCAGTATGAGCTGCCCCACCGCCCGCGAGTCCTGCGCTCCCGGCCGGGGTGCTACTTAGGACAGCCAGCAGCAGCTCGCCTGCCATCTTCCAGCTCGCTGCCTTTGGCAGCGCCCTCCCGTTTTTCTATCCGCCTTGCAGGCTCCTCCTCCTACTTTCTCCTCCCTTTTTCGCTTAACCTTCCTAGCCCTAAAATGGCACTTTTTGATGCAACAGACTCCGCATCATTGTTTGGCATAACCATACTCGATTGCATGTCGAACCCTTTAAATACAGGTAAGGATTACTACATCCCTTCACTAATAATTAAACAGTAGACCCGTTGCATCAGGAGTGTGGAATCCAGAGAGCCGCAAGACCAATCGTGGTAGTCGCAACATTGTACAGCCCCGCGTCCGCCGACCCGGGGCCCGGCGTCCGTCGACGGACGGCGGCGAGGCGGACGGGCAACGGTCGTCCGGCGTCCGGCGTCCGGGTCCGGTAGACCTGACGAACGGCAACGACCGGCCCGACCGGCGGCTGCCGGTCTGTCGGTACCCGGTACAGTACCGGTACAGTAAACGGTATCGGTACTCAGCAGGTATTTACAAGCGCGACGGTAATTTTGGGCTGCGCGGAATTATGACGGATTATGTAACGGATACATTGTCGATTTATCTAACACTCTATGCGAAACTGTTCCGAAAGTCGGCGACAGACATACAGACTCACAGACTCACCTCGTGATTAATATGGTTGATATACAGGAAGACCCGTTGCAGGAGGGTGGAATCCAGAGAGCCGCGAGGATCAATAATCGTAATCCTTAGTAGTTGCTAGACATTGTACAGCCCCGCATCTGCCGACCCGGGGCCCGGCGTCCGTCGACGGACGGGCGGCAAGGCGGACGGGCGAAGGTCGTCCGGCGACGGACGAACGACGGCGTCCGGCGTCCAGGTCCGGCCCACGCGGCGGGCTCGGCGCGCCATGCCCGCCCCGTAGACCTGACAAACGGCGACGACAGGCCCGACCGGCGGCGGCCGGGCGTCCGGCCAACGGGTACCCGTAGTAAATATCCCGTAGTAAAAAAAAAAACAAAAATTAAAAAAAAAATCCCGTAGTGGTATCAGGTACTACGGTAAATGTAGTCAGCGCAGGTACGGGCGACGACGGAATTTTGGCCTGGGCGGAATCATTATGGAATATATAACGGATACATTGTCGATTTATCTTATAATCTATGCGAAACCGTTCCGAAAGTCTGCGACAGACAGACTTACACAGACTCATCTCGTAATCTAAAATCTCGTAATTTAAAATAGGATGGTGAGCGCCGGAAATTCGACACCGGTGCGACCTGTGTTCTATTAATTACTCAAATCTGAAGCGGACAAACCGAAATGCAGAGGGTCGAACCACATGGAATTCCATCGATAAGTATCAGGTACTGTAGCGATTCATCTACGAAATCGAAAGCGGGGGTGCCTGCCTGCCTGCGTCCGCCGACCCGCCTGGAATTCCGTCGTTAATTTAGTACCCGTATCATGCAAAATAACAAATCAGACACGAAATCGAACGCGGGGTGCATGCCTGCGTCCGCAAACGTCTCGTGTTTGTTACCTATATCAGCACCAAGCAGGATTACCGTACAGTGATATTGCACGCATTCCCTTATCCTACCATGTTAATTACGAGGTGAGTCTGTGTGTGTGTGTGTGTGTGTGTGTGTGTGTGTGTGTGTGTGTTGTCTGTGTGTGTCTGTGTCTGTGTCTGGCTGTCGCCGACTTTCGGAACGGTTTCACATAGATTGTAAGATAGATCCAAAATGTATCCGTTGTAGCTTCCGTGATGATTCCGCGCAGGCCAAAATAGCCGTCGCGCTTACCTGTAACTGCTGATGCTGATTACTACATGTACTGGTATACGGGTACCAGTCCGGTCGCCGGCCGCCCGGCCGCCTGACCGCCGCCGGTCGGGCCGGTCGTCGCCGTTCGTCAGGTCTACGGGGCGGGCATGGCACAAAGCGCCGAGCCCGCCGCGTGGACCGGACCCGGACGCCGGACGCCGTCGTTCGTCCGTCTCCAGTTGCCGGACGACCGTCGCCCGTCCGCCTCGCCGCCCGTCCGTCGACGGACGCCGGGCCCCGGGTCAGCGGGTCCGCGGACGCGGGGCTGTACAGTGCAGCTACTACTACATTGATCCTTGCGGCTCTCGGATTCCACACTCCTGCAACGGGTCTACTTATTCCTTTATATTACGTTGAGCACCACCAAGCAGGTAGTAGTACGAGTCACCACCAGGTAGTAAGGCAGTACAGCTAGTAGTAGGGTTTTAGTAGCGCTTGCGTCCGAAATCTACCATATTAATTACGAGCTGCTGAGTGAGTCAGTCAGTCAGGCAGTCAGTCAGTCGCCGACTTCCGGAACATTTCGCATAGATTATTAGATAGATCGAAAAATGTATCCGTTATAGACTCCGTGATAATTCCGCGCAGGCCTAAATAACAGTCGCGCTTACCTGCTGACTACCTGTACCGGTACGGGTACCGGCCGCCCGGCCGCCCGGCCGCCCGGCCGCCACCGGTCGGGCCGCGGTCGACGCTGTTTGTCAGGTCTACGGGGCGGGCATAGCGCGAAGCGCCGAGCCCGCCGCATGGACCGGACCCGGATGCCGGACGCCGTCGTTCGTCCGTCGCTTGACGCCGGACGACCGTTGCCCGTCCGCCTCGCCACCCATCCGTCGACGGACGCCGCGTCCCGGATCGGCGGGTCGGCGGACGTGGGGCTGTACAATGTAGCGACTACTACGATTGATCCTTGCGGCTCTCTGGATTCCAAACTCCTGCAACGGGTCTACTTGTTTATGTATTAATAATTACATGAGCTGCAAAAGGCGATCATGAAATCACCCGAAAAGGTAATTTATTGTCCGTAATTTATCGTAACTACAATTACAACACTCCAAAACCATACTTGATATCAGTACGTATGACGTGTTTATTTGCCAGGACAACACCTTTCAGCGGTTGAGCGGTCGTCTCGAACACGAGAGGTCCGGCATCGAGTCATGGTCGAAGTATTTCGGCAATATCGTCCCGGCGTGTCCTGGGTTTACCCGGTTGATGCAGTAGCCCTTCGGATTTCGAATGAGGCAATGGTCTACGCGGGATATGCCAGACTACGACTGCAGTTGGCGCAAGAGGTCACGTGCTGGGGCGGCTTCGGCCGATGTCCCGGGGCGAACTACACTTTTACTCATAACACCTTTCAGTAGTAGCGCTAGTCGCTACTGGTAGTGACGAGACTGTCCGGATATTTTGCGCGTCGTCAGGGGCAGGAAGCCAGTAATATATCTGTTGGATTATACTCGTAGTAACGATAAATTCAGTCCATACTGCACTCGCGGGAGTGTAATATAATTACATGAGCTAGCAGCAGAAGGCGATATCGGAAATCACCAAAATAAAAGGCAATCAGAAAGGTCCTCTACATCGACTGCACTGTGTAATACATGGACGATACTGCACTCGCGGGTGTAATACCGGTGCGTATCGGACTCGCCCGACGCGAAGCGAGCGGGAGCGACCGCCAGTGCAATATGAACCGTAATTTATCGTTACTACGAGTATAATCCGACAGATATACCCGCTTGCTGCCCCTGACGACGCGCAAAATATCCTGATGGTTAGCGACTGCTACCAGGTGTATGTTAGCGACTACCACCTCTTACCGCTGCTACTACTGATACGCGTCGCGATGATACAGGTAGTCGCTCTAGTCGCTATATGTTTTTCTTTTCGATATATGGGGTTATCATGGCAAATACAGCACTTCATTAGCGTTGACATCAAGTAGGGTATAGGAAATAATTATAGTAACGATAAATCACTACCACAGCTAGCTCATGTAATTATAAATCACAGGCATGGATCGCCCAATATAATCCTTGGAATCTTTGTACAACACTGCTGCCTCTATATAATGAACATTCGGGTCCCCTACACCCTGTTCACCAGAGGGGTAGGTTCATTCTAGGGTACCAAGTAAAGTACTAGCGCGCTTATTGTCCCATTCTCCCCTCTTTTTAATACTATGGCCTGGGTTCATTTCGGAGTATTCATTATTTTATATAGAAGTACCAGAAGTACCAGAAGTATCGAGTACCTCCAGGATATAGAAGTATCCTGGTAGGGTCATATGTTGGGCCGACAGCTAATCCTTACTACAGCATGGGCCCGCATACGCGGCGGTGTGCTCGTATTTTTTTTTTCACTAAATGCTGGCTGTATGTAATCATCGCTATAATACCTGCACTTTAGATGCGAACCCGTGCACCACCCACCATATGTCGGGGTTGGGTTGGTGAACGACGGCACCAGGATACAAGAAAGCAGACATGGCGGTTACAGTCTCTGACTTCCATACCTCGGTCCAAGGTCCAAGGTCACCGCACTTGCCATCCTCTGGGGTGAACGCGGAATAGCTGGCAAACTGCGCCGACGCGCATGTAGGCCCCGCCCTGTGCCAGGGGACGTACGAGGAACCGTTGCCCCAAAAGACAGACAAGCGCAGACCGTCGTCACTGATCTGTAGCAGTAGGAAGACTGCGAGGTAGGCTGCGAAAGCTAGACGAACCATTGTCACTGGAACTCGCGCGCCTGTTGCTGCGGCGGGTAGGGGGGGGGGGGGGGGAGGGGGGGGGGGGGGGGGGGGGGAGTAGTGGGGTTCTGCACGGGCTACAGGTACGGCTACTATATCAATAAACCGATGTTGCCTGCTCCGATCCGCTCCCCTGTTCCGGTTTTCAAGCGATCGCGACCCTCACAAAATAGGGACTACAGGTACCGGTACCTGTATAAATCGCTGGAAACCAACTGCGACACGTCGGCACCATACCGAATCGTACCGAACAACATCGACATCAAACAATACATCCTTCCCTGCGCGGCAAAGTACTAACTAGCATGCAGGAATACTAGCAGCAGGATATACTATGTATACGAGATGTACTAAGGATTATGTGTAGAGCTATGTATTTCGTCCAGCGCGGGCCGCGGGGGCGGAGTAGGAAAAAACTAAGCGCGGGGTTCCAGTAGCGGTACCAGTATATTTTTAACATCAGGGCTTTAAAAATTTTGATTATTACATCAGGGCTTTCACAGGGCTTTGAAATATGCGCACTACAAACGAAACTAACAGCAACTATGAAAGGTTGCCAGCAAAAGAGAGACAAACGCCTGAAACCAAGGTCGAGCAGGAGGCCAGGGAACCAAGAACCAAGGAAGAGCCAAGGGAACCACGAAGTCGCCAAGCTGCCAGGAACCAAAGGGTCAAGGGAAGCACTGAAGCCAAGGAACTACTAGAAAGACCGAAAGTAGGGGATCATGAAACCAATGGGGACCACCGCCCCTGGGTAGGCCATCAGCCGCGGTGAGTACGCTTGCAACCAATGACCCGGGTCATAGCAACACATGCCGACGAGCGACGCGACGCCGGCGCAGGAGCACCATCACGTGCCGCGCGCGCGGCCGCGACCCCGCCAAGAACGTTGTATGCATGCTGTGCCATGTTGATATGAGCAAGTAAGGAGAAACGGCCGCGCCACGCAGACAAGAGCCGGCCGTTTTTTTTGCCAATGTGTGTGTGGATAGCTTTCGCGAGCTCCACCAAGCAGGCCTCAGCGTCCGGGGCCATCGAGCTGAACTCGGAAACGGCGAAAGGAACGACGCGAAGCATGCCGACGGCGTTTCGGACACCCTCGTCATACTTTTGGATTTTGTGGCGCTCTGCGGCCCGCAATGCAGTAGTCGTAAGTTGGATCCGAGCTTGACACGCCGAGGATAGGGGCAATGGTGGTATCGACAGCAACCGTGTTCCCGCGGATACCACCATAGGATACCCACGGATACTAGTACCACCATTGGCCGGCCGGCCGTCGCTGCCCTTCGGAAGAGAAACAAGCACCCGCCGACGGGTCTGTAAGGATCTGGACACCCACGCCAAGGGCGGACTTAACGTCGTGGCAAACGTCGGAAAGGCCATGTGCCGCCCACTCATGTGCGGCGTGATTGGAGTCGCCCCCAAAGCAACGTGCCACGTGATCAGTGTACGCCACCGCCCAAGCTGAATAAGGAGTGAATTCCACGCCAACTTCCTCAAAACGGGCCAGGATGCCTTGTACCGAGAAGGAGCAAAAAGCGCAAGGGCGAGGCTCGCCAAGGGAGAGGACAAGAGCCGCCGGAAGGCCAAATGGGCGGCAAGCGGCAACGCGGAACATGGAATCGTAGTACTCAGGGGAACGCTCACGGACTTCACCAAGGCGACCCTCACTTGGAGGATCAATCACCAGGAACGCTGTCACATCTACTGGTACTGGTACTGGTGTGAATTACAAAAAGGGCAGTTCCCCAGAATTAGAAAATCAACACAGCAAGCCGCCTAAAAGCGGCCCGCATCCCGCATAAGGCGGGATGGATGAGTGATGCGCACACGGTTCAGAGTTTGGGCCACGCGAGCACGTGTGTGTGTAGGTGATCCTCGGACGTGCTGTGCAGCTTCAGCAACGGGATGGGAGACGAATCTGCGCCGTCTGATGAGGCAGCGAGCACGCTCTCGAGCGGCCACCAAGCTCAGGACCCCGAGGAAATCTCTTGCGAGCAAGGCCTCCTGGTGAGCCCGGGTGATGCACCGAGTGCCCCGCGATGAGAGGGCACCCCGGTCCGCAGCCAAGCATGCGATACCACGCACTGTGCGGTGCACCCCCTTGCTCACCTCACCCACTGTGCCGAAGACCATGCCCGTGTACTCCGACATATCCAGGATGTCTCGAAGAGGACCCTTCTGTCCGGGCTCCGTGTTGTGCCACGCCGCGTCCCGCGCAGCCAACCCCCGTTGTATGTCGCCCAACAGGGAGCGCTCAAACCGATCCACAGCTGTGGCCCGGGGCACTGAAGTGTACTTGACCCCGTACCGCATAGTCTTGAACTCTAGCAGCGTGGACTTCAAGCTCCGGGGATCATAGCTCCCGGTCACGACGTTGAACGCCGGAAGGGAGAGCTCTGCGTCCGGCACTAGGTCCTTGAGTTCATCCCGGGGTACGGTGTTGCCGAGAGGCACTGCCTGCTGGAACAAGTCATCCACCTCCCGCCGTACCGCGATACCTAGGTCGTGAACACAGTGATCGCGGAAGGCATCTGCGATAGCGTCGTGCTGTACACGCCAGTGAGCGTCTCCAGGCGCCGGGAGGTTCATGAGCGCGTCGCCGTATAGATCAACAATGACGGGGTTGTGCTCCGTCGAGGGCAGAATAATCTGGCACCCAACCACCGGGGCCAAGCACGGGCTAGGCAGAAAGAAGTACCCGGCAGCGACCTCTCGCAGCTCATGCGGAGTCATGGCTGTCCGCGCGGTGGGGATGGCCACTGTCCACATGCCTGACGCCGCGTCGAGCTGGTTGAACAAGATCCGTTCCCTACATGTGGCAGGGAGAGCGCACACCTCATTTCGAAGCCGGGAGTTGTTGGCCTGGTCTAGAAATGCCGTCAGCTCCTTTTGCGAGCCCGACGCAGCCTCCACTTCCCGCTCCATCTGGCGTGCATCTGCGTCGCCGAGATGGCCAGCAGTAGCCGCTTGGAGGCGGCCCCACGCCTCGCGCATCTCCGCGGCGTAGCTGTCCGACCCATGAGCATCGTTGAGGAAGTGGTCATACTGGCGGGCGGAAGAATTTGCGTTGAAGCTGCCTCGGCCAAGTACGGACCCGAGCTGTGGGTCGAAGAAACCAGGGGTGGGGGTGTTGGTGCCGGAGTTCCTAGTCAGGAACCTTGGGAGGATGGCGTTCATGCAGCCGATGAAGGCGGCATCACGAACGGTAGCCATGCGGCGGATGCCAGCTCCCTTCAATCGAGTGGGGAGGTGAAGCCTGCTGCGCGCCCTGGCCACTGCATCCTCGCTCAAGGTAGCCACCTCCGCTGCCATGGGGTCGGGGTCGTGCAAAAGCTCCGCCAAGAAATCGGTGACCACCGGATTGGTGTCGGTGCCGTACGTGGAGGGATCAAAAGAGACCCCTAGCACCCGTTCGACCGCCGCGAGGATGGTGGCATCCACCGCCTCCGCAAAGGCCTCCACCTCGGACGGAAGACAATTGCGGAGCCAATACCCCGCCTTGTGTTGCATGCAATGCTTGAGCAGGGCCCATGCGTGGTGATGCAAGGCGTGGGTGTACCGACGGCTGGGCTTGGCAGACAGAAGCTTGCTCAGGCTAGCGTCCACCTCCTCTCGTAGCTCCTCCGCCTTGCCGCGCATGTACGCCTGCACATACTCTGGCGATCCGAGCGGCACGTTGAGGACCGCGATGCCGTGATGGCCATCTAGCTCTGGCCACTCGATGTCGGCCGGAGCCTCACGCCGCGCCGCCTCCATGTCTGCGCTGTACGCCTGCATCTTGTCGAAGCGCACCTCAAGCCCCACGGACGCCTTGATGGACGTGCGGAAGGCGTGAAGAGCCGGCCAAACGTGCTCCGGAAGGCCCACCAAAATTCCATCGTCGGCGTTGAAGCGCGCCGCCCCATCATTGACCTCCAACGTGGTATCACACTGTTGCACCTCGGGGTGAATCGCGACGCAAAAGGAAGTCGTGGCCAAAGGTGCGCCCTGTTGCACGCCGTCCTCCGACCGCAGAGGGGCGGACCGGTCGTCCACGACCAGATACGAGTCCGTGGAGAGGGAGGCTAGGAGCGCGGGGATGACAGGGTGTAGTGGAGAGCAATCGATGTGGCGCTGGATGATGGTGCGGCGCCATGCTTCGTTGTAAGCGTTGCGAAGGTCTGTGTGGACGATGACGGCACGTGGGCCAAGCTTCTCGGCGATGAGCCGGACGCCGTGGATGAGCACAGAGTCGCCCGCGGGAATGCCAACGCCGAGCTGAGATGGAGCGAGCACCGACACGTATGCCTCCTTCATGTTGTCAACCACTGCCCGCTCCGCTGCGCGCCGCTCCGCCTCCCCGACTGCCACAGGCCGCACGTCCGGGGCCCTCCCCTCGCCTAGCTTCTTGACAGGTGCCACGAGCCTAGCAGAGGCGAAGAGCCGGTTGAACCACCCGGGCAGGCGGCCTTGGAGGTACATGGAGGCAACCTCCGACATGGCGCGGACTGCCGCGGGCCCGGACGCCGGGGCGTATTCGCCCACCAAGCAGCGGAGATACTCGTTGCGCATGCCTGAGGGCCCCGCCGCCACGTGCTGCTTGAGTTGCCTTAGAAGATAGTCGGCCCGCCGCTCGGGAGAGCTCTCCGTCCTCCACCAACGCCACAACGGTGTCTGCGGTGCCCACGAGCAGCGCCGCAAAGAGATCGGCGTCCGTCCGACGCTGGCGGGCATGTCCGGCGTAGAACGCCTCAGTGCGCGCGTCGTCCCATGAGCGCACGAGTTCGGTCATGCGCCTCTCCGCGAAAGCGCGGAAGCGCCACGCCAAGGCTTGCAGCCGCCGCCGTCCGCCTCGGCTCGGGGCCCTAAGCAACAATTGCGGCAACAGGTACTTCCACTTAAGCGCCCTATCCAACACCACGGGGTCATTGGCCTCCATCGCCGCCACCACCCGCTCATTCACGCAGCGTTGTGCCTCTGCCCACGCTTCTTGAAAGTCAATCGGCACCGCCGTCTCCATGGACATCTCCGCCGGCATGTGCACCATGTCCACGTCGGAGAGGTGGTCCACCGCGCCCCACCCCACCCCGTCGCCGGCTGGAGATGGGCGAGTAGGGGGGGGCGGATACCGAGCCCGTGAGGCCTGGCTACCGGGGTGGCCGGCCGGTGCACCCACCTCTGGCGGCGTGGGGGCAACAACCGGGGGCGCTGCGACGCCCCGGAACGCAGCGACGGACGGCAGTGCGGGCGACGGCAGCACCGACGATTGTCCAGCTCCACCGGCGCGGCGCGCCCCCCGACGGCGGTGCCGCTCGGCCAACACGGCGCGCGCCTTGGCTAGCCACGCGGCGGCGACCTCGGTGAAAGCCAGCACATCGGCCGGGTGGTGCCTGACGCGGGCGGGCTGGAGCGACCTGGCTGCGGCGTCAATCCTCGGCGCCCACGCGGCGCCCGCGGCGACGCCAGCGACTGAAAGCGCGTCGGCGACTGTCCAAGCCGCTGCCGGTGCTACGCCCCGCAGCGCCGGCCCGCTGTCGTGTAGCCTGGAATGCAGGCGGGCGAGAGCGTCGAGGCCGGTGAGCGCTATGCCGCGGTTGCCGCCGCGCGGCCGCGGCTGGGGCCGCTCGGAGACTTCCTGGCCGGTCGGAGCGCCATCGTGATCGCGCTGTGACGCGCCGGGCCCCGAAATACTGCTGAAAGTACTGCGGCGAGGCGACGACACAGGCGAGGCAGCGCGCGCGCCGGTCGTACCTGCCGCGCCCGTCGCGGACTCGGGACTCGACGACCGGCTCACCGCCTGGGCGTACGTGGGAGCCGGCGGGACGGCAGTCGCGGGCGGGCTCGGCCTTGGCTGGGTGGCGTCGGGTGCACTGGCGGTGGACGGTGTTGCCGCGGGCGACGCTCCCGCCGCACGCGATGCGCCGGGGCTGCCTGATATACTGGACGATGTACTGGGGGGCGGCGGCGACCCGGGGTCAACGGCGCGTTCTGCCGCACCATCGGCGGAAGGCGCAGACATCGCGCGGCGCCCCGCCGGATACAAGCGACCCGCCACAGCCCGGGCATAACGGTGACGTCGCGTGGGAGGGGGTTGAGGGCAGCTACGCGATCTGGGCGGCGGGTGAGGCATGGCGACACACGGCCCCGCAGCGCCTCCGGGGCCGCTGGGTGGGTGGGGCCGGTGGGTCTCTGGTACTGGTATGGTACCAGGAACGCTGGTCACACCAGTAGATAGGTCGACTGCTGCTAGCCCATGTAAAACACATCTCAGTAGATAGGTCGACGGTATAGACAGGGCACGCGTCGGCCCTCGTTCTAACGATTGCTACCCGTACCCAGGTACGCAATACAGTACCCTGATATGAATCGCTGAGTGCAAAACAGTAATGACCGCGCAACAGCGCATATGCTGCTCAATTCCACATGCAGGATAGTAAACTGTTTGGTTATACAGGGAGAGCGTCCAGAGAATGCGCGCAAAGTACTGGGGGAGGAAAGAGCCTACATTTAAGCATTTATGCAGGATAGTCGCTACATAAGTGAACTATCACGTCGTTCGTTCGCCACATCCGCGAAAGACGCCTTTGTGGTTATTCCACATGCCCTCCGCCCGCCCGGACCCATGCGGCACGGAGGCAGGCAGGCCGCCGCTCAAGTTACCACACAGCGGTAGTTGTCAACTTGCCGAGGAGACTTCGCAGCAAATATTGAGCGGACAGAAAGATGGCACACGAGGCTGAGATGTCGTCTACTGCGGCCGCGTCGTTGTTGCTGCAGTGCATAGTGATTCCCGCGCTGGTGGTTTGCCTCTGGGCGGGCGTGGTGTCGGCCCTGTCCTACGTCGCCAGCTCGGCCCGGCTGGGGCAAGCTGGCTCGAACCGCCGGTTTGAGATCCAGGGCGGCAAGGGCACGCACACGGGAGCCACAGAAACGGAGCCCTGCGTGCGGCGGAGGTCCGCCGGCACTCGAGACCAGTGGCTGGACGGGGCAAGCCTGAAGGGCCACACGCGCTGCGGGGAGATATCGCTCAGCCAGGCGGCGATCCACAACCTCGGCCTCTCTTCCCGGGCACTCTACCTCCTTTACAGCGCGCAGGAGCATTTCTCGCAGCGGGATGGAAGCCAATTGACCGAAGGGTTGGTGCTCGAGATGGCTCTGGAACAGCTGAACCACATGCTTCAGGGGGAGAAGCAGGGCTGAACGTCGTTCGAGGCAGGGGCGAAAATAGGCGTGGGGAATCGCCTCAGACGCGCGAGCACCTGTGTGTGTACTGCTAAGTGATATGCAGATACATATGTGATACATACACGCGTGTAGGGCACGGTTTTCCTACCTACTGCCTACTGGCACCATAGATAGCGGGGAGCGACATAGTTGTGTGGCCCGCGCCGGTGCTACTCCGACTATCCAGCACCGGGGCAGCTCCCTGCCCTCTGCAGCCCTTCCTTACAGCAGCAAGATTGCAGGCTCGTAGTAGGGGGCTGGAACCCAACACTCGGGCCACTTATTCATGTGCTGAAAGGGGTAATTTTTCCCCAACGGGGCGCCGCGTCGCATGGGCCCTCCAATTAGAATTACACACGAGTATCTGAAGGAGTATGTAAAGAAAGCGAATAAACAGATCGGCTGCAGCGCCTGCCGAACCATCATGGTCCCATGCAGGGCCTGGAAGCCCGAGCTGCAAGTGCATCGCGCGAGTTAGCACAGGGCATCCCCTCTGAAGCAGCGCCGTGCCAAGAATGTAGCCTCCCCGACCCCTGCAAGCAGCTCAGGGCCCCAACGCCCGATCGATCTGTCCCATTTTCTTAATGAAGCCTGCCTCGGTGAATTTGTACATCTCGGTGTCCACATAGTCCAGCTTCCTGTGTGCCACCGGCGCCGTAGCACTCCCTCCAGTCAGCACATGGCAGTTACGTAGAGGCAGAGCTACATGGTGGGACCCTTTGTGTGTACGGCGGGGGGGGGGGGGGGGGGGGGGGATTCCGCACCGGAATAGCAAGTCGATGAGACATTCCATCTTCTCGGTCAGTGGCCTCGTCTTGGGGGCGCGGAAGTGCACACTTTCACGCAGATCCAGCGCCTGGCGGATTGCAGAGGTGGGCGTAAGAGCAAGGTTCATTTTACTATTTTGACGGGGTTTGGGGGGAAATGGTGTGCGGCAGGGCTCACCAGCGTGGGGTCCATGGTCACTTGCTGGTGGTACTCCAGAACGTTGTTGTAGCCGTTCATGTTGAGATCCTCCTTGGTTGGGAGGTCAATCATGTCCGCCACTGCAACCACAAGAGTAGCCATGCAGCCGGCGGTGTGAGATCCTCTTGACTGATCGGTTAGCATCACTTGCAGGATAGACGTAAGGGCAAGAGGGAGGGGGGGGGGGGGGGGGCGCACTGTGTGCCAGGGCCTCCATGAAGTCAAATACAGTCATCGACATGTACTTGTTGATGTCCGCAAACTCCTGGGCCATGGTTGGCTTGGCATAGGCGAAGCACATCCTGGCGGTGCGCTCCGTGAAATGCTGCAGACACAGGGTCATGCGGGGTGAGTCCCCCCCCCCCCCCCCCTTCCCCACCAAACACACGTACATGTGCACATGCATACGACACAGGCAGGAGAATGGCATCCAGCAGTGAACATGGCTGCTCACCCCGGAGTAGAGCCCGCAGTCGGAGCACAGCGTGAGCCAGTCAATCATCATCATCTGCTTGGGTCGCAGGCCGCCACCCCTGGGGGGCAGCCTGTACCGGGAGTACAGCGCCTCAAGTGCGCGTTTCTTCGGCCTAAAGAGAAGCCAATCCGCCAGCGGGCACGTCATTGCAAGGAATCACTACATGCAATCTTATGAACTCGGTTTATATGTGTTATTTTGGGGTCTGAATGGGAAATCGCGTGTGTTTGTGGCGAGCGAGGCCTTGCGGGGTGGGTTTCTTCACTTACGTCAAAAACATGTCCATCTCCTCATTGTAGAAACGTTCCCTGTGGACAAAACAGGGTGGACGGGCATTTCTCAGTGAGGTCAATGCGTCGTGCCGGCGCCCCAAGGACCGAGAACTGCTCGCGTGATTCATGTGTGCACAGCCAGCGGGATGGCAGTGACACTCACGTGCGGAACTTGTTGCAGTCGTAGCACGCCTCGATCGGCAGTTTCGGGTGGAAGTGCTCCCTGAACAGCTTCTTCAGGGCATCGTCGGGTGCGGATGGGTACTTGGCAGTCGCCAAGCGGCAGAGAGCCTCAATGAACTGGAAGCGTCCCAGCGCAGTTTCGTCCACATCCTTCTCCTTGGTAGCAGTGTAATTTGCGGTGATGAAGATTGTGTCGCAGTCCGACACCTTGCAGTGCGCTGACTCGTTGTTTGGGATTTCGACGGTCATGAGCAGCTCAGTCCAGTCGTTGAGAGGCATGCCGCTCGGCTTGTGTGAGGACAAGCACGAGTAGTAACGGTACATCTTGGAGATGAGCTCCCACTCTTTCCGGATGCTGGTTGCCACCGCCTCCTTGACCTGGCAAGTGGCGGGCGCACATGCTTGTCGGTGGCTGTTGCGATTTGACACATGGAGAGCGTAGGCCGCCGGATGGAAGGGGCAGAGCGGGGTAGTGCGCAGGGGTCTCACCTCTTCCGGGGTCTTCTTTGTCTTGTGCTTGGTGGCCTCGCGGTCCAGAAAGTTCATGAACTTCTCCTTGGCCTGCAGCTTTGTCCAATCTACCACATGCCCCTTCTCGTAAACCTGCGCGCCGCCATCCAGCAACAGACGCACCAAGAGTGGCAGAGTCAGCGGCATGCCCTTTCGCAGCCAATGCTGACTGATGCTGTGACATTGCTGCGAACGTTCACACCCAAACCTGGCATCCCGGCCATACGCTGGCCCGCCCCACCTTTTCATTGTCCCAGAAGTCGCGCGAGTCCGTCTCCTTCGGACGTGTCGCCCAAACCGACTCCTCAATCTTCCACGCCGGTCCTTCTGGGGCATCCTCCTGGATCTCCACTTCCTCTTCTCTTGACACCTGGTACACGCCCGCATCGCTCCACCATCAGCCCCTGCTGCTGTTGTCAAATCAATGAGGAGCCATCAAGCCGTCCGCACCTCGATGGGGATGAGCTTGATTTGCATTGGCCGATACCGTAGGTGCCCAAAGTACTCAGGCGGTGCCATCACGTCCAAGCTATGCTGACGCGGGGGCAACCCCAGCGGCGGAACAGGGCGCAGCATTGGGGGCATCTCAAGCGTGTGCGGGTCTGCCTCCTCCACCTGGCAAAGCAAGCGCATCATCAAAGTTATACCTGCTCCCTACGTCTATACATAGCTGTGCCACAACACCGTTCCGTACAGAGAGAAGGGTAGGGGCAGGCATCCATCCGCATGACTGCTATTTGGCGCCAGAGGGGGCCACATACCAGCGGCGGGTCAAAAGGTAGCCGCTCGCGGTATAGCGAGGCCAGTGTTGTCGGACGAAGTGGTGATATCTCCAGGGGAAAGGCGACCTGCGCGCCGGGCGCCAGTTAGCACGCTCCACTCAAGGGTGAAATGGAACACACACCTGGCAAGGTTGAAGCACGTAGCAAAGGCAGCTCACCTCATCCACAAGCTGCTTGCCCTTGTAGTAGAAGAAGGCTTTTGAGCCATTTGGCAACAGGTAGTACGGGAAGAGAGTGTAAAACAGCTTGGAGCCCTGCCAGACGCGTGACGAAGGGGGGTGAATCCCCGTGTCCATAGCTGAAGTTTCGCGAAGAGGCGGGGGGGGGGGGGGGGGGGGGGGGTTTAAGCTGCGCACCGGCTTGTGCTCAAACATCAACGTCTCCCCGCGTGTGTTCACGACGTCTTCTAGGGAGCGGTTGAAGCGGATGTTGTGCTTGGCTGTCCCCGAGCTCATGATCACATTCACTGGCAGGTCGTCCCCCACCAGCTGCTCCTGTGGTTCCACACAACTCTAGCGTGAGTCTCCAGGCAAGCGCAACCCTGTGGCTGTGGCTGGATAGCCTATTAGCAAGCGTGTGATGCTAGTTGGGAGCCGTACATCCTCATCACGGTTGAGAGGTGGGAGCATGACGGTGGTGGGGGCCCCGTTGATAACAAAGTCGCTCTCTTCCTCCATCCAGAGACCTGCAGAGGTAGGCAGCCGCTCGCGCATGCAGAAGTCTGTGCTTGGAAGCTGCGGACACAACAGCACTGGCATGATTGAGTCTGCGCCTTCCAGTAGCACCTTCTCTCAGTCCTGCCAGAGCAAGCCACCTGGTATCCTCGGACAGCAGCTCTTGGCATAGCAACTCAAGCTCGACCGCCAGAGATGCAGCAAGTGGTGAATGGGCGGATGCTCTCACAAAGAACACATCTGAACACACATTGAATCCCGCCTTTGAGCAGTACAGCCCACACACTGCTGTGGCATGCGGCCACCAGGCGCACCTCCGTGGAGAGATACTGGCGTGTTGGTCGCATCTGTGACATTGTGGAGTACGCAACGCGACTGCGTAGGCTGCCGCTGAAGGAGGTGCGGCCAAAAACGGAGTCCGTACCCATACCCGGGGAGGTCTGGGGCCGCTGCAGCGTGCGGAACACCGGCTCCGAGTTGCTCAGGCCTGGAGACAGGAGCCATCAAAATCAAGCTGGATCAGCAAAGTGGAGGCCTGTAAACAAAGCGAAGGGTGCATTGAGACAGGTGGTGGTGGTGGTGGGGGGGGGGGGGGGTAATGATCAAACCGCGGGGTTGGCGCACACCTCGTGAAACAGGCCTGCGCAGGCGACTGCCTGTGGGTAGTCCTGTTGGCGAGCTGGACGGCTCGGGTACTGGCTCAGCAGGCTGCGCTAATTTCATGTTCCGTGCCTTCATTGTCCTATCGCAAGGGTTCAACCAACGCAGTTGCTTGCGTTAGGCGCACAAGCAATGGCCTGAGCGGGGCCTGATGGCGCTTTCCGCTGCCGCAGCAACCACCCTCGTCATTTTTTCAAACCACCCTCCCGGCAAGCGGCTCTTTTTCTCTATCTTCGGCCTCCATGGCAGATACCATACCACGCTGCCGGCGCATTGTACCTGCTTGCCGCCAGCTTTGACTTGTCTCCCTGTCCCCCATCCTCGCCCTCCTCTGGCTCAGGCTCCGGCGCAACCACGCCCGGCACTCGGGGCTCCTTGCGAACGACCGACAGTATGCGAGCCAGTGCCCGGGTGCCGCCATCGCCGCCCTCCCCTGCCTGCCCCTCCTCCTCCCCAGCAAAGGATACACCCCCAGCCTCCGAGCGGGCACCATGAATATCAATCTCTTCCTCGCTCTCGTCGTCATCCCCCCAAGCTGAGCAGATGGCCTCAAGGTCTTGCATGCTATTGGAGAATGGCCTCGGCTGTGTCCAGCAGACATGCAGCCAATCAGCGCTCAGTGAAGTTCACAACTGAATGAGCAACATTTTGCCTTCGTGTGAAGCGCTAACAGCACAGCAGAGGGCGGCTGCCCTGGGGGCGCACCACTCGGCCCCCGTTGATCTCCAGCTGATCCTCCGCCGCCGCCTTTGCCACCCACTCCGCCGCATCCGCCAGACGGCGAAACGCCGAGTGTGGGCGCTTGGTGACCAGCAGCTTGGACACGACCTGAGTGCGAGCACACGCAAACGGTACCCTGTTAGCCTTGTCAGGTCAACAAGTGAGGACCCCCCTCTTTCACCATCACCATCAACTGCACACACCGCGTGGGCACTGAGAGACATAGACATTCCCAAAGTCAACGCAACTACAACGGTGGCTATACTGGCCACCTCTTCAGCGGTGACACCCTGCCAGGACTTATGATGTTGGTGCTGCCTGTTGGAATGCAGACAAACAGGCAGGCGTCAAGGGCTCAGGCGGTGAGCCCATCGCACCGGGCTCACGCCCTGCTCCATGGCCTCATTGATCTGGCGGTAACTGTCGACGTCAGGCTGCCAGCGCGCCTGGCCGCGGCGCGGGCCGAAGTTGGGCTCATTGGGCAGCCTGCTCCACACGGGTGCGTTCTTGGATATGTTCTTGCCGAGGCGCTTGAGCGGCGCATGCGCCTCAATGTCCGCCTGCCAGCACAACCACCAACAGCACCGCGAGAGGAATCAGATATCCAGACCAGCAGTAAAACTGCATGCGCACTACATTTCTGTTGGCCAGTCAGGCCTTTAATCATTGCACTATCACGTCTGATCAAGTGCTACGCTGTGGGTGACAGCGGGGGCCGTTGGTTCAATGCTGGTGTCATGTTGCCGACGTCCCCTGAAGTAGGGGGCGAACTATTGCAATAAAGGTTGGCGTGTGCATGTGTCAGCCTGCTCAGGGAGCGTAGTGTACCTCAAGGATGTCGTTGACCTTCTCCACGTCGTCAGGCTTCACGCGCGGCAACGCCTGATAAGACAAGAACCGAGGTGAGACAACGGACCTCCCAGGACCTGCTCGGAGCAACGCCTACGGGCAAGAGTAGCCCCTGCAGGCAGGCACATACGTGCATGTAGCGCGGCCGCTCCTCGGTTATGTCCAAGTCATTGTCATCGACCCACTTCATGAACTCCGCGCGCTTGTGGTCGTCCTCGATCGTCTGCCACAAAAGAGCAGTCACAAGGGTGTCAATGGCGATCTCACAAAAACTGCGGACGGCCGGCGAGAGAGGCGCTGTGTTAGACTCGCTGTCAGGGAGTAGACGCGCCTACGGGCACCGGGCATGGGCAAGGGCGAGGCGCACACCTTGCGGCTCTTCCTCTGCACATCGGCCTGGGGAGACCTGTACTGCGAGTGCTTGGAGTGCCAGCGGCGTTCACCCTGCTTCGTCATCTGCGGCCCCTTCTTGTTGCCACGCTTAGAGGACGTGCCGGAGCGCTCAGGCTTGAGCTCGGGCGCTGTGGACGGCCTCACGGCACACGCCGCCACTGCCGGTGTCTTGGAGAGGGACTTGGTCAGCTTGGCATTCTTCTTGGAGGGCGACTTGCTGGAGCTCAGGCTCTGAAGAGTGCAAAGCAAGCAGCTCAGGCAGCGCACAATGCAACCATCTCCGCTCCACGCGTTCCATCCATCCTTGTTCCATGAGCCACAGCAACAGCTGCGCCCTGGCTGACCCTTCTTGCGCACCTTGACAGAGCCGGAGCGGGCAACACTGCCATTCTGGCTCCCGCAATCACCGGCTTGGCTCCCGCGTGGGCTGCCGTCGGCCTCCTCTCTACGCTCGGCGTCCCGGCCCTCGCCCTCTTCCTCCGCCGCCATATCCTCTGCTTCCTCGAGCTCAGGCGTGTATCGACCCAGGTCTCGCGGCTGCACCTTCATCAGCCGCATGCGGTCTGCGACTACACCCGCGCCACAAGCTCATGGATGTCAACTTAGCTTAGTGTGATGCCATGCTCCGATTGCGCAGATGCGCCCCCTCAGCCATGGCAGGCATCATGCATGCAGATATGCGCTGCGCACCAGAGCTGCGAATTCGTTTGGAGGTGCTGTTGACAAAGATGAGCCCGATAGCAGGGCGGTTGAACGGGTCAGGCCGGAACGTGATGTTCCAGAGCGGGTTGAACTCCTCGCCCTCCTGTTCCTCCTGCCGCCGCATGTCCAGCTGCAGGCGGTACAGCCGCGTGCGGTTCTGCGCGAGCTGGCTGATGTTGTGCAGAACGCTGCTGCTGTAGTGGCACATCAGCTCCGCCCAAAAGCGCTCGTAGTGCTCCTCCGGCGTCTACCCAGTGCGCAGGCAAGCGGGCACCGTCAGAACCCCTCACGTGACTACACACGATTCACCCCCTTTTCTTCTTGGGAGCCGTCCCTGACGGGAGAGTCAAGGGAGCGCAAGGCGAAGCAGCGCACCTCGGGGCCCTTGAACTCGTCATAGATGGCCTTGAAGCAGTAGTTTGTGTTCATGACTGTCCGATAGCCCTGTGCCAAAGCAAACGCAGGTGTGGGGCAGGTCAGAAGCGGAAGGTGCAAGGTGGAGACTGCTAGGGCTTCAGCTATTTGTCATGCCCCTCGTGGTAAGACGCTGGCCACCCAAGAGCGCACCTTCTTTGCGATCACCGCCTGATTGTGCTCGTGCCGGCTGAGGTTGAGCAAGGAGAAGAGCGCAAAGAGACAGGCTGGCTTGGTGAAGGGCGTGTCGTCGCGCTCCCTGCTCGCCATGAGTAGAGTGGGCGGCAGGTACTTGTCAGCCAACAGAGCAGGGCTCAGCAGGAGGAAAAGGGGGGTGGGAAAAGAGGGGGGGGGGGGGGGGGGGGGGGGGTTCATGGAGTGAGCCGCGCACCTGCAGTCCTCATGCAGCTCCCCAAAGTGGGGGTCAAACTCTGGCGCGTCCAACAAGAACTGCGGGTTGGTGACGGTCTCCGAGATCCAACGCTCCATGTCCTCCATTTCCATGGGTGGCATGACCGTGCGCTTCAGGGCTGAGGGCCTGAGAGGGAGCATGCACAAGCCATAAGCGAGGACGCCAACACTAGGCGTTGCCGCGCGTGCCGCTCACTGGGGACTGCGATGTCCCAGCTGTACCATCCAACAATGCCAGTGAAGCCCACACACACCAGCTACAATCAGCCTGTCATCAGCACGGCCATACTGCTAATGTATCCATCACCCTCCCCCCAGTGTCTACATTGGAAGTGTCTGCACGGCCACGAGTACTGCACCAGCCAACCATGTCAGCCACCACGTTTCCTAAATTGAGTCCCAGTTCCCCTACATCTCAACACGGCAACATCTGCTCAGGCTGTGATTGCCAGGGTAGGGACACACTGCTGTAGACAACCCAGGAGCGATGACGCGCCGATGCGGAGCAGCGTGTGGCAAATAATTTCAGTAATCCAGCGAAGGGAGCAGCGCGGCACGGGTCGCTCCAGAACAATATAACCAACAGCAGCTTGGCAACGAGAGCTTTGGACAGAGTGCCAGCATCCCAGACAGCAGCTGCTTGTGAGGAGCAGAGTGACGCCTCTGCCTCGGGGGGCATTGATTTAGGGGCCAGGAGGGGTTACTTCTTGGTGTTGAGCTTGGTGGACGGGCTTGAGCTGCCGCTCTTTCCGACCCCATCGCGCTTGGCGGCCTTGTTGTCCGGCTCCTCCGACAGGGGGGGCGGCTCCGGGGCCAGGAAGTCGGCCACCAGCAGCAGCGGCGCCACTTGCAGGACTTTGAGCAGCATGGGGATGACGGCACGCCCTGCCAGCGCCAGCTTCTCCTCTTTCTGGTGCGACGCATTCACCATCATACGCAGGCCCTGCTGCACCAGGAGTGGATGCGACCTACATATGCATTCTCGCCGGTGTGTGGAGGCGGCAGCGGTGAGATTCAAAAAAGAGAGATGGGGCGGGGGGGGGGGGGGGGGGGGGGGGTTCCATACGGGGGGAAACCAGGGGCAAATGTGCAGCGCAAAGCACAAAGGTCCGGAGTAGCGGGGCGCCAAGGTGCCCAGGGCCGCAAGCCGGCGGTCACAAGGACGAGTGGGCACGCACGACTGCATGAGCTTAATGGCCACATCGCTGATGAGAGGCCAGCCACCACCGCCCTTGCGCTGCGCCAGGCGGTGCACAAAGGCGGCGCTCCAGTGGCGCAGCTTGTAGTGCGCGTGGTCGTCCATGGCAGTCTCCTTCAGCTTGGCGGGCAGACCCTGACATGTGGGGCAATAAGGCATGGTTTGGAAGGAGGGACATGCAGCAGGGCGGGGCTGGGGATGCGAGGGGCACAGACAGTGGGTTGGGTAGGAGTGTTGTGGACGCACCAGCTTGACCATCCGCATCTCCAGCCCGAAATCCAGCAGGGCGACGTTCCACAGCATGCCGGTGACCAGGCGGCGCACAGTGTAGGTGCCGGAGCCTGACACCTTGCAGACCTGGCAGCAAACAAGCAACACACGGCGGAGTCAGCCAGCTGCCACAGACAGCTTCGGAGCCCCCCTTGGCCGCAACTTCCGACGTGTCCCACTGCAGCCCCCCGAGGGGTCAGCACTGATCTGGGGACATTCAGCCTCGGCAAGGTGTAATCTCAAGCCACGGCTGTGGATACTATTGCAACAACAGGCTTCATGCAGGTCAGCATTATTATCACTGCAGTTAGAGCGACAGCCAGGCACCCAATTGGGGTCAGGTGATTCCCTTTAGCAACCCCCAGGCCTCCGGGATGGGCGCGTTAAACCATACAATACCATATTGCTGCAGTGAACGGATGGGGGAAAGGGGGAGGGGGGACCTTGACAAGCGCGTCCACCACGCCGACTGTGACTTGCGGGCGGTGCTTGAGCAGGGCAGGATCCGGTTCCTGTTCAAGCGAGCAGAGCAGCAGCCGGGCCAGAGCCGCCAGTTCATGGCATAGTGTGCGCGAAGAGGGACCGTGCGAGATGCGTGGGGGGAGGAAGAAGGGCTTGGGGGGAAGGAGGGTCTACCCTTGGGGGCACGCTCCACCAGGCGGTGTCGCGCAGCTCAAAGACATTCTCGATCTCCCAGGGCGTGTCTGCATCGGTGTACATGATGAGCCAAAGGGCGCCGGTCCAGTACGTAAACATCTGCGCCACCCAGCTATCCTCCGACACCTCGCCCTCCAGCTCGTTCACGTGACCAGTCGCTATCTGTGACCGCGCAAGCATCAGCCCTTCAGAGACATGCATCCACCCATCCAGCCAGCCAGCCAGCCAGCGCCGTGAGGATGCCAAGCCCGCCGCAGTGCCCAAACTGTAAAGGACGGCTGAGTACACAACCCAGTCTACTGCCTTATTCCCGGAGGTAAGCACGCACTTACTCCCATGGCTAGCATGCGGGTGATTGCACTCATCCCCACAACACATGGTGTCGCCAGGTGACGCACCCCGCACAGCAGCTGCATGCACCAGCTGTGGTTCATCACCCGGATGCCATCCATCTTCTTGAGGCTCTTGTGCCGCGCGCTGCGCATGACCTTGTAGGAGCGCGCGGCCGCGGCCGAGCCGCGCCCCGCGGGACGGACCTCCTCGCCCCCTTCCTCGCCTTCACCCTCTTCCTTGTTGCTGGCTGCTTTGAACCCGACATGACCGGGGGTACGTTCTTCGCCGCCGCCAGCCCCATCCATATCAGGCTCATCTTCTTCCGCTTGCGGCTTCTCGCCTATGGGGCCCAGCACGCCCGTCTCTTCCAGCAGCTCGATGCCCACATCGGCCGTGAGGTCGCGGCCCGACGCACGTTTACTCATCTGGGTGCTCCACGCGGTGGTGATGTTGTCCTCCAGCTTCTCCTTCTGCTTGTGCCGGTCATACGACGGGACGTACTCAAACTCCCAGTCCTCGTCACGGTCAGTGGGCGGAGGGGCCACAACCTGTCATCAAGCACACACACACACACACACATGGATCAGCGAATGACTGCGCACTGCGGCTGGCTCTCTGGTACCAAACATGAACACAGCCGCTTACGCAAAGGCTCGATCCTTAGTCCAGACTGGTAGCAGGAGAAGCAGGGTCTCTGCTGGTGGTGCAGGGGGGTGGGGGGCTCGCGTTGCGCATGCGAGTGCCTTCAGGGATTGAAAGAGGGAAGGGCGTGTGCAGGGAAAAATATGGGGAAGGGGGGGGGAGGGGGGGGGGGGGGGGTCGCTGCACCATGTACTCGCGGTTGTAGTCTGAGCGTGCCATGAGCCAGAGCGCAGGCATGAAGTACACCAGCGCGAACACGTCCGTGGCCTTGTCGATCATCATAAGCAGCTGGTCCATGACAATTGGCTTCTCCCGCGTTGGCTTGACGGTGCTGGCGAGCCACATGGTGGCGCATGCGCCCACCATCTCCAGGCGGTGGTGCAGGTTGTCCTTGTCCTCGATCCCCGCGTCGGGGCATCCGCGGAGAACCGACCTCTGCATTGCAGCCATCTAGTCAGATCTCTGCCGGAAGCTTACATGCAGTGCATGCCCCCCTAAATTGATTCGTCAGGTAGCATGAAGCACTGTCGCCATATACAAATTCATGTTCCGCTATATAGATCACGGTGAAGCAGATAGCAGGAGTCTCAAGTAGCATGCCTCCAGGCAACGGCCTAGTGGATTGTGGTGCGTGACTCTCCGTGCTGGACATGCCCTGCCACTGAGAGCGCCTGGGCCGACGCCCACCTGCATCTGCTCAAACACATGGTAGGCGAGGTACTCCCTGTAGGAGCCGGCCAGGAAGGCGGTGGGCTTGGGCAGCGTTGGGTCCGCCTCCTCCACGGCGTGGCTGCCCAAGTTGCCGATGGCAGCAACCGCGCATATGCGAACTTCCGTCTGCTCCGTGCTGAGCAGCTTATAGAGCATTGGCAGCATGCAGTCAATCTTGATGAGCTGAGCTGCGGTGTCCTTGTCACGCGACATCTGCGCAAATACGCCAGACAGCGCATGGTGCGACAGCCGGACCTGCGGGCGGTAACCAGTGCAAAAGCTGCCTCAGCGCCTCAAATCCTGCTGAGCTTCATGTTTCACAACATGTGGTGGCAGCAATGCGCGGCACGGCAGGGCCGGCAGCTCTCGGCGCCAGGGGGATGTACCTGACTGTTTTGAAGCGCAGAGTCCGCGGCCTCGACCAGCTTGACAAGGTACTCCATGTCGAATCCGCGGCCGTGGGGGGGCAGGCAGGAGACGGACGACTTCCAGATGGCGGACGCATTGGAGTCCACCAAGTCTACCAGGACCTTGCTGGCCTCTCCTAGCATCTCTGTCTCGCGATGCAGCTTGGGTACAATCTGCCCGGGAAAACACAGTTGCTTATCGTAAGTCTGTGAAATTGGATACGGGTGTCGGCGAGTACAGCAACTGAATGATAGGCAGCTGGTCTGGGGGAGTTGGCAGGAGCTTCAGTGGGCTTACCGAGCGCAGCGTGTCAACCATTCGTCTGAACATCAGCTGATCGTGGCCAGCTGCCGCAATAGCCTCTGGCACGCCTGGTGTGTTGAGGAGAACAGTGAAGATAACTGAGGCACAAAGCTGGATGTAGGACTGCGCGGGCAGATGGGGCATATGTACACCTGCTCAGCGGGTGCCCTCCCTTGGGGAGTATTTATTTAGCACAGTTATGATGATCTCGGCAAGACGGGCAATGTAGCCAACGAAGGGAGGGCAAGGGGACAGGGCTGTGTGAGGGAACTGTGTGTGTGCGTGTGTGTGTGTGTCTGGGTGTGTGTGTGTGTCTGGGTGTGCCTGTGCCTGTGCCTGTGCCTGTGCCTGTGCCTGTGCCTGTGCCTGTGCCTGTGCGTGGTGTGTGTGTGTTTGTGTGTGTGTGTGTGTTGGGGGGGGGGGGGGGGGGGAGCTCTGCACCTGCTTGCTGTCCATGAGATCGGCCAACTTGGGAACTGTTGTCTTGCCCTGTGTCAGCAGTGTGATGGATCAGCAATACTTCCTAGCCAGCCTCTGCTGTGACGGTATCAATCAGGGCTTGGGCTACTGAGCCGCATTGCCAGAATCCTGGGCCTCTGCGGCACTTACTCCCGCAAACTTCACGAGCGCATCGATGTTCTTATGCCTCAGAATGCAGTTCACTGCCATTTCCATCGCCAGGCGCTGCAGCATGGAGGATTGGCAGGCAAGGCAGAGGTGAGTCAAGGGCGCAGCAGCTGGCCAGCGCACAGGACAATGCCGTCATGCCAACGCCCATTGCGAGACAAGGTGGACAGGTGATGGGGGCACACCTGCCGGTTGTCGCGGAATATATCCATCTCTGCCTCCGGGTCCTCGTCCTCATTGTCCATTGCCAGACCGATAAGGGTGTCCAGATAGGGCTCGCAGCGATACATCTCTTTCCGCGTGTCCTCGTCAAGCAGCATGATGCTCAGGGCACCCATGGCGTTGCCCTGAATCAGCGTCTTGCGGTCTGACGTCAGGGTGTCAAGGTTCTTTATCTCGTACTCGCGTACAAGCCTGGCAAGTTCCTCTGCAAACACGCGCAGGGCAGCTGTTATCTAGCCGGTGGAGACCACAGCCAGGTAACAGGCGCGAGTATTGGTATAGAATGCCGGTCCAGCCATGGAGACAAGCAAGGGAGTGGGGGAGCCGCGATGCAAAGTGAGGTGCCTGCCGTGTACGGAGCCGAACCCACCGTTTTGCTTTCGTAAGAGGCTGAGAATGGCCCGGGGCTTCTTGCCGCCATCTTCTGCCTCGCCAGAGCCATCCCCCTCCGCGCCCTCTCCCTCAGCTGCCTCCCCTTCGCCCTTCTCCTCCTCCTGTTTGGTTTCATCCTCCTCTGGGTGCTCTTTGCCCATGCCCGACGTGATGATCTTCTTACTCATCAGCTTGCTCATGTTCCCCTTCTTGAATGTTTTGGACAGCTTCTTCATCGTTGAGCTGCGCATGAATTTTTCTCTTTCCTGGGGCCGCCAGAACAGGTTGTTAGCACAGCGCCTTTATTGGGTGCGATGGCATAGTAATGATGCCAAGCAGAACCGGGGGAATACTTCATGGTTCATCTGCTTCTCAATGTTGACTGTCGGACCACGCATGGCCATCCACTTCTCAGCGCCCATCTCCTCAATCTTGGCCTGCTTCTCGCGCTCCAGGCCTGGGATATCCTCCACCGGGCCAAGGCTATATTTCAAGCACTTCAGCAATGCAGGCACAGCGCCATTCTCGCACAGCTGCTTGCGCATGTTGGCGGTCACGCACAGCATCCTGCAGGACGAGTAATGGGAGACGTGAGACCATTTTCAGCGGGCAGGTTTGAATACAAATGGTCCGTCTGCTCATCTACTACTCAAACGGACATCCAGGATCCTGCACGGTTTCATGATAAGTTTGTGGTGATGACCTGTTCTTGTTCGTTGTCAGCACAGTGGCTTATATTCATGATACTCGAATGATGCTCATGCTACCTGTACTGGTCACCCTTCATGCCTCTGCCACTCCCACAACATTACTGCCCAGCAACATTTCAACACTAGCATATTATGCAATCATGCTGGGATTGAGCGGGCGCCCAGTAGGTGGGCGTACCATATGGTGGCAGAGACAACATGGTTGAGGTGGGCTACACCAGGCTTGAGGCCAGAGAGCAGCGCCCGGATGATCGGGGTGGAGAAACAGACGTGGTGCATTGGCTCCACCGCCAGCTCCCACAGCCCATGTGCACCTTCAATCTGCATCTCGTATAGCTCTTGGCCTGTAAGTCATGGAACGTGTGGTCCCAGTGTCAGCAAGAACATGAGCAGGACCTACCCACGCACAGATTGGCAAAAGGGAGGAGGTTACAAGCAGCGCTGGTAATGAGGTAGATACTTACCCTCCAGCTGCGGAAGTGGCTCTCCGTCATCCTCTGGGTTGTACATGTAGGCACTCATGCCAGACTTGGCAGTTGAGATACCCGACACTGCAGTTTCAAGCCCTGAGCCGCCTGACTGCTGGGACTCTAATACCCCTGCTTCTGGCTCTAAGTCCATGAAGTTTTCGAGCTTCAGCCCTCCTGTGAGTTTCAATGCTGATATATGTATTGTCTTCTCATACAGTGTTCTGGTGGACCAGGGCAGGTCGCCGCAACCCGCTTTCCACTCATCATCATTGGTCATTAACATGCTTTCCATGCAATAGTCCTCCAGCCTGCATGTCAGCCAACAAGATGAATCAGATGCAAAGCGATGCCAGTCTTCTCTCCATCCCTCTATACAGAGCCCCTCCCAATCAACATTCATGGAAACTTTGGTCATTGCGTGTGGGGTCAGCGAGGAGGAGACTTGGCCACCCACCTTGAATCAATGAAGTAAGGATACGTCTCAATATCAATGGTGTAGGCGCGGTAAAGCTGTGTGGCAGTGAACACACGCTTGCGCTCCTCACCCGACCCCTCAAACGCGGCCGTGCGGCGTTTGACATCCTTTGCAGGGGGGTGGATTGTCCAGAGTCAGTAGCAGAGCCGGCACAGTCTGCAAAGTGCTGCCTCAGTGGGCAGAAGAACAACATAAATTCAGGATACACGGATTGGTGTCGCACCCGATCATCGTGGACAAGCTCCCACTTGTTCTCCTCTAGCTTAAAGGCTTTCAGCAGCTGTCCCTTACCAACCTTGAAGTTGCATCCGGTCGGCAGCTTGAGTAGTTTTTCCTTGTTGATGGAGCGCTTGCCCCGGACCACTGTGAACGAAACCTTAGCCTGCGATTGACAAACAAGATCGCCAGGGGATTTCAGCGTATGATGCAGGAGACGCATTGTACCGGCGCCTGCCATGCAGGGTGGACGGTACAAGCAGCCCCACCTTGATATCTTTGTCCTGAGGCTCTAGGAACTTGTCCCGCCGTGGAGCGGCCGCTTTATCTGAGCCCTTCCTGGGCATGGGTTTCTCACTCATGACGCTCCTGTGCGTGGGCGAGCGCTACTGCATTGAAGAGGGAGCTACAGACCCACCCAGTGCACACATTGCCTCAGCACTTAACATGCATTGGTGTGTTTGGGACTGTGAGCGGGTGTTTGGGACTGTGAGCGAACTCTCATAGACGGCGGCTCAACCGTGTAATTGAATGATGCCGCAAGGTGCACGCTGGCAGCATATACCAGCAAATCTACGTTGTGCATGTCGCTCATTACCAGGCTTGCCCGCAGCTGCTCGCACGATTAGCTCCCAGTATCTCCTCACTCAGCTGTGCGGGTCCTCGCTACGCAAGGCATGCTGCTCTCGTGACTCGCGTGACTCGCGTAACTATCGTGCTTCGCGATGCCATGCCGAATGGGTTTTGCTAAGTATATAAAGGGAGACGAGCTCCAAGAGCACCCGGGTCATGGACCAGCAAACCGGAATCGCCGTGATATGGACGCAGTCTCGTCGCTAGCGCAGGTGAGAACTCCTACTCCGCCTACGCCGCGGCGGCTCAGTCCTCCATCCGGGCCCACGGCTACCCGACAGCCCGACAGGGCCACCACCCAAGCGGGGACGTACGCACGAGGCACCCGGCACCCTCGTGCAGGTATCTCGTGGCGGCAGCAACGAGCACTGAAGAGAATACGCCGCAGCTTTGGTGACGTATTCTTCCGTACCTCCCCTGATGTGGTGGTTGGGCAGCGGGCACGGCTCGCGCATGTCGCTAGCCTGCTAATATCCCGGTGGGGCACTCCACCCCGCGCTGCGATAGCTATACCCGGTACATTAACTTTTTGGTTATACAGGGAGAGCGTCCAGCTATACCCGGTACGGGTACATGCTGCAGCTGGCGATGATGTCTGCTGCCGCGCCCAGGTATCGTGCGTACCGCCGATACGAACTGCTACGCGGCAGCACGTCAATTTTTTTTCCCCGCCCCGGGGATAGGACCGACAACAGTGTTCAACATGGGGGAGAACATCTAGGGTGTGATGTACCAGGGTGCACCGACACATTAGCGGCAAGGCAACCGCTAAGGGTGCCAGGTCAGTTATACGCGGACGACGCTGGTAGCATCACAGGCTCGTTCGATAACCTGCATGCCATGTTCGCCCACTTCTCGCAGTGGGCGGAGGACCATTTTATGGGGTTTGGGGTACTTAAGTGTGGGGTGATGGCATTAGGCCGATATTCCGACGAGACCGCGTTACGCGATGGGGGGGAACGGGTACCGGTTGTAAATGAATATAGGTACTTGGGTACGGTCATTAAGTCGGATTTAGGTATGCAACACACAGTAGACGACCGGGTTAAGAAGGGTACACGCGCTATTCAGGCGCTCGATTCGGTATTAGTCGGGGGACGGGACATAATCCCTATTAATGTGCGTGTGTCGGTTTTTAAAACCTGTGTACTGCCGGTTTTAACTCATGGATGTGAAGTATGGGGCATGGATAGAACTAGCGGCGCAAATAAATTACAAACCGTACTCAATCAGTGCTTGCGGTGCCTCATTGGGGTAGGTAAAAACTCCCCTGGGGTGGCCACTGCACCGATGATGCGGGAATTGGATATTGCGCCCATAGAGGTTACGGCCGCTGCGGCACGGGCTCGGGCGTTCCTTAAAGCATCCGACTTGAATACATGTATAACCCATATAGTAGATCAGCCAAGTCGGGCGCGCCCTAACACGTGGACGTCAGGGACTGTGCGGTGGTTGGATCGACTAGCTAGGGCAAACGTAGGGCTAGCTGAGGGGGCGCACTTTCCACTTGAGTGGAGGTCACTAGCCGCGCGCGATGCCGCTAAACTAGTAAAGGCATCGGTGTGGGCGCGTTACGAATCGTCGGCATCGTTAGCACGCAATAACACCTGGGGTATATATGTCCAGGCGTCCTATGCGTCAAACCCGTTGCCACAGTACGGTGTGGGTGTCCCCGCGGGGGTTGTGGCCGGGTTGCACATTATGATACAATTACGCACCCGAGTATTTCCCACTGCCCGCCGATTGGCCCGGATTCATGCCATGCCTGAGCGGTTCCTTGAACACTGCCCTGCATGTGGCGGAGGTGAATCTGAGACTATCGAACATATGTTGGTGGAGTGCCCGCGGTGGGGTTATCACCGTCATAATTTTGGGTTGTTAGTTCCGGAGTTCAGGGATTTTATTAGTAGTCAGGTTATTGCGTCAACACCTGAGGACTTAAGTGCCTTTATTTTGGGCGGGGTCCCCCCTTCCCTTCACGGCGCCATGGATTTTACTGGGAATTGGAAAATTTTCCAGCTATGGCGTCAGGCCCTCCCTCACATTGCCTTTTTTGTTGCACATGTATCGCACTCCCGAAATGCTTTGCTCCGCGGGTTGGGGCTTGCCCCAACTCGCATTACTCGAATGGGCCGACGCCCAAACGGGTAGGGCGGACCTTTCGTGGTCGGTGCCGGGTATTTTGATGGCAGTGTTTTAGACGGTGATCCAACAGTGTTGGAAATTCCGTCACTGGCCTCCAATTAGTCTTGCATAATGCTTCGGCAATTTGCTTGATGACTATAACGGAGCGTCGCCTACCCATGGCTTTCCGTAACTGGATTGCTGCCTAAACGGCCGTCGTAGAGACGCTGCAAGGGTTTCACTGGTGCCAGTCCTGTCCCGGGGGCAAAAAAAAAAACAGTGTTAAACCGTTGCAGCCTCTCTCCGATGCATGGTCACTTTAATGGTGGCGGTTGTTTTCGTTTATCGGCAGCGACAGTCATATATTACGCAAAGCCATGGCTACGCGACGCCCAGTAGCGCTAATTGTCATCTAGCAAAGTGCCGAGGCATTCCGCAAGACTAATTACAGCCAGCGACGGAATTTCCAACACTGTTGGATCGCCGTCTAGAACACTGCCATCAGAAAACTGTAGGGTTTCCTTGGGAGGAACGACCTAGGAAACCCTGGTTTTCGCAGCGCCGTCAGGGTTTCGCAGACGGGGTAGCTGAATCTCCCTCTCTCGTCGCCGCTAGACAGGCAGTAGCTGATACTTCTGCTGCCCTACTCCGTATCGAACGAGAGGTTTCTGAGCTTAGGCAGGCAGTCGCGTCGTCGAGCGGTCCGTCCACTTCGGCTTCAACTTCGAAACGCGTTGCGGAGGGGGACGCCGATTACGACCGCAAGGGCAAGAGACCAGCTCAACCTCCGGCTGTGGAAGCACCGTCTCGCTCCATCAACGCACCCGAGGATGGCTGGCTGGACAAAGATGGTAAGGTTCACCGCCGCCATACCGCTGATGCTCGTATTCTTCAACGCGACCTAGACGACGTCTTCCAGATCTATGACCTTTTGGCACCGGCGGAGGAGCCTCTGCGTGACTTGGTGGAAAACGGCACCGATCTTCTTGCTTCCTCGCCAGCGTCGTCTGCGGAGCTGTTCAAGACAATCACCGCGGCACTAGCTTTGTGTACCACTGTGGCTCTTCGGATTAACAAGCGTGGCAAGAAGCTGCATGTGGAGCACGAGTACGGCGCGGAAGTCGCCAAGGAGTTCGATGCAGTGGACCCTCTCGGCGAGAAGGGCTCAGCGAACTACAAGGAGCTGAAGAAGGCGATTGAGAAGGTCAAGGCCAAGAAACCTTCCTCTTCTTCTTCGCGCGAGAAGCCTTCTTCCTCTTCTCGCGAGCCCGAGTCTTTTCACCGTGGGAGCGACGACCGGAGGGAGGGCGGCCGTCGCGAGCAGAAGTCTCCTAATGGTCGGTCTTCTGCTGCGGACATCACATGTTATCGCTGCCAGAGGAAGGGACACTTCAGTAGGGACTGCCCGAGTGCACGTCGATGAAGCTGTGGAGTCTGCAATCCTCATGGCATGGCCAGTGATGGTGTTTCATGTAGCTGCAGTTAGGCCTCCGGGCGACTGTTAGCCCTCCTCCAGGAGCTGAGCTCAGGCTCGTGTCATAGCAGCTCTGATCTCCTCAGGGAGAGTCACATGTTAGATGGTGTATCTCCGAGAGATACCTCGTATGTAGTACATATGATGTCCCTGCGACGCTGTGCTGCCCCTTGCAGTTGTCTCGGCATCTTTCCATAAGTTGGCCGGCGATGCATTCGTGTAAAGGGCGGCACACCCTCTGTGACGATTCATATCTCCCGTTGTGTCGGAGCGATATTTAATTTGAAAATACTGTTATTTTCAGTTTCAGACGATTTCGAGTTCAAACTCACTGTTTGATTCATGCAGCAGTCATCAAGGCTGCATGCTGACCACTATGATGTTGTCTGTGGCGTTGGCATTTTGTGACGGTTTAACGTCAGCTAATTTTGAGCTTCCTCATGAGCCGACTCTGGACGTCAATTCTCCTGTGGATTCAGCCGGTGTTATCCGTAAAGGCTGGCATTTTTTGGGACAGCTTCTCTGAATCAGTCAGAGACAGCCAAGTCGGAGATTGGGTCAGGCATGGCTACCGTATAAACTGAGCTGATGGTCCCGCACCACCCAGTCATCTGCCAAATCACTCTTCCGCGCTGCAGCACCCCGATTTTATTGATGGGCAGATCGCTTTGTTGTTGCCACTGGGCCCTATCAGAGAAGAACCTGTGCGTCCTGTGGTACTGAACCCTTTGCGTGTGGTTCCCCAACCCCATGGTGGACTCAGGCTGAGCTGCGATCAGCGTCATGTCAACAAACACTTGGTTTACACTCCCTTCGGGATGGAGTCGTTATCTAAGTTGTCAGACCTGGTGAATCCCGGCGACAGGCTGACCAACATAGATATGGCTCAGGGCTATTACCCTGTCCGCCGCCATGACTCAGCTGCTCCTTACAGCGGGTCTGAATGGAGAGGAAAATTCTACACTTGGCGAGTTCTATGCTTTGGGCTGTCTGATGCCCCCCGCTGCTTTTCTACAAGTCATGGGAGTTCTTGTGCGACACTGGCGCAGTAGGGGCATCAAAATGCTCGCTATCTGGATGACTAGCTGTGCATCTCTGACTCTGTCAGTAAGGCACATAGTAGGTGCTTCCGCCGCCGCGAACGCAGACATCCCGCTCACTACATGGGGCTACCATGGTGGCTGGAAGTCAATCTCTGCTCAGCTCCGCTATATGGGGCTGGATGAGGAGCACGTTCTGTCCGTGTCGCGTGCGATCCTGTCACTTGTTGAAGAGGACGAACTGGACGATAGTGACGGTGAGAGTTCACCATCCGACACTGACTCGGATACCTCCCGGGACACATCTTAGGTCCCGTTCTAATGGTATTTCTATACCGTGCTGGTGATGCCCGTTCCTGTGTTTGTTCCTGATTGAATATAATTCCCTGTATAATTTGGCTCACATATGCCCGTGCGTGTACGGGCCCCGCCATACCGGCCACTGTTCTTTCATCTGTTGGATCTTTTATTTGGTCCCAGCCGACCCCGTACATTTTGATGCAAAATCTACGCTGTCTAACTGCGAAAACTGTAGGGTTTCCTTGGGAGGAACGACTTAGGAAACCCTGGATTTCGCAGCGCCGTCAGGGTTAAGTGACGACCCTGCCGGCCCGGTACGCCAGTACCGGCCGGCGCCGGTCCGGCGGCGCCCTTTAGCCGAGTATAAAGGGCGGCCGCGGACCGGGGGCGCCTTCAGTTGTTGGAAGGCACCCGACTATATTGTCTCCCACACACCCGCCCGGAGACAATTAGTCGCTTGTGTGGTACGTTTCCGGATGCTGCTTGATTTAGATTAGGGTTAGTTTGGTTAGTTGTGAAAGCACTTGAGGTGGGGAGTGAGTATCATTTTGATATACGTCATCCCACAGGGGTGTATGTTGCGTGTCCGATAAGCCCAGGTGCGGCAGCAATTAGTCAGGCTTTCCCAGCATCTTAGCCGTGATGAGAGGCCGAGAGTAGCATAGCGGAATGTACTGTCCTGATGAGCCACGTGATCGCTGGTGGCATGTAATTTACAACACCGGCGGGGGCTCGGGACGTGCGGCGCCTTTCCGGACACCATCCGGTCTGGCGGCCCTGTACCAGTCGTGGATCTTTTGGTCCGAGCCGACCCCGTACCGGATCTTTTGGTCCCAGCCGACCCCGTACATTTTGATGCAAAATCTACGCTGTCTAGCTGCGAAAACCCGGCACTACTGAATACCCGGTACTGATTTATTTCGAAAGGTCTGCCCTACCCCTTTGGGCGTCGGCCCATTGGAGTAGCGCGAGTTGGGGCAAGCCCCGTCCCGGAGACCAAAGCATTTCGCCGGGAGTGCGATATACATGTGCAACAAAAAAAGGCAATGTGAGGGAGGGCCTAACGCCGTAATTGCTGGAAAAATCCCATTACCAGTAAAATCCGGGCGCCGTGAAGGGGGGGGGGGGGGGACCCCGCCCAAAGTCAAGGCGGTTAAGTCCTCGGGTGCTGACGCAATATTAAGTTATTAACCTGACTACTAATAAGATCCCTAAACTGCGGAAGTAACAACCCCAAATCATGACGGTAATACCTTTACCGCGGGCACTCCACCAACGTGTGTTCGTAAAATCACCCCCCCCCCCTACCCCTGGTTGTGGCGTGGCTGGTGGGGGTTGAGCACCGTGGGGCTGCTCAAGCCCCTCCAGGTCCTTCTGCTAGGGCGTCTGCCGTGGGGTTCGCGGTCCCGCCGGCGGGGGCGGTGGTGGCGGTAGGTGGTGGGCGCGTGGCGATGCGATGGCGCGGGTGCAGTCGTCGACGCCCGGCGGGGGCGTTGACTAGCAGTTCCGGTGTTGCGATGGCGGCTGCGGACGCATCTATCAACGGCCCGCCCCCCTGTGTACGCAGGACAACCACATGATGGAGTCCGACGCCCCGGCGGTGGCTGCCATGCACCTCGCCTACGCTGCGACTTTCGACCTCGTTGTGTATGTGCGGTGTGCCCCACGAGCCGGCTGCCCGCGCTCGGGCCACCACATGTTCCATGGCGCACGAGCGGCGGCACTCCGTGCCGCCACCTGCGAGTTCTGCAACCCCCCCCCCCTCCCACGGCTCCGCCCCCCGTTGTGTCCCTCCTGGCGTCGGCAACTGCGCTGGCGTGCAGGCGCGGCAGCGCCAGCATGCGCCGGTTGCTGCCTCAGCTGCCCATGATGCCGCCTTCGCGGCCACCGCTCGGTGGTGCGCTACCCGCGACGTCTACCTCGTGCTGCCCCGTACGCCGCTGCAAGGTACGGCTGTCGGCGGCTGTCCCGCGGTTCGGCATGTCCTCTTCACCATGCTATACCGTACGCTGGCCTATGTTGACCGCCCCCCTCCTACCGACGACCGGTCGTAATGGGCCGAAGGCGTTGTCTGCGTATTTGCGGGGCTACTAATGCGACCCTACCCATCCGACAGCCCCGCAGTTGTGCGAAAATTGGCGGCGGAGCGGCGAGTGCGACTTTGAGAGGCGGAGGATGCTGTGCGCGCCAGTTTCTCGGTGTGCGGGATGCAGCAATTGCGGCGCGAGTCGCGGGATGGCAGTGAGTTACACAATTACTAGATGGAGGCGGGGGAGCTGCCGGCGGGCACGTTTCGGAGTGCATGCCGGCGGAAGCGCCGGCGGTCAGCGAGGGCGCGGGCGGCTTCCGCAGAGGCAGTGGAGGGAGGACGGCTATGCTGCGGCGGAAGGGGTGCCGCCGGCGGTGGTAGATGCCCACCGCCGGGCGGCGAAACTCACCGTTGTGCAGGAGCTGCGCCGCGCTCGCAAGGCGCTAGACTACACCGCCGACCTCGGTATGGTGTCCGAAGCGCTGCGGCACTCCCTAACCTGGAAGCCCTCCATCCGCCTCTTGCTCCCACCGATCCGGAGTACTACTCCCTCCCGAGGAACCGCCGGACTTGCGGCGGGCGCCGCCGTCGTGGGATGGCAATGCGAATAAGGTTCGGCGGTGGGGGAGGACCAGAGGCTCCCCGTGCTCCGCCGTGCTCCCCGTCTTTCCGCTGAGCATGAGGACTGGTGGCGTTGGGAGCACATCGGGGACCTAGACGTACCTTCATGGCGCCTGAGGGTGAACCGTTGACTGGCGGGGCGGTGCCACTCGCGCACTGCGGCTTAATTGGCGAGTGGCACCGTCTTTGCGCTCCACAAGGACGACCCCGCCGCGCGCGGGGAGCGGGCGAAGACCGGCGAGCCGCTGCGAGTACGCCCGCTTGGCGTCGGCTCCGTGCCGGTGCGCATGGCCTCCGCCCGCGCTCTATTGCAGGTGGATGCGGATGCGCGGGAGGCCATGGGCGCGGTGCAACGCAGCTTTCAGTCGGGAGCTGGCTGTGAGACGCGGCGTATATGAGCACGCGGGTGGCGCTGCAGCTTTTCGGCGGGCGTGGTACTGGCGGGAAAGGGCTACTACTCATGGATATTCGAAATGCCTTCAATGAGGTATCCCGGGGTGCGATACCTTACGGCTTGCTTTAGCACCCGCGTGTACATGGAATGATCCATTGTGCCCGGATGTTGTACGATCGCCCTAGCGACATGTACTACTACCCTCCGGATGATCCCATTACTTTGCGTGCCACTCTACAGTCTCGTACGGGTGTGCGCCAGGGTGATGTATTGGCCCCGCCATATTTCTGCCTCGCTATCGAGGGCCCGGCGCAATAAGCGGTTGTGGCTCATACCGCCGCTGATACTTTCTGCTAGAGTTTCGCGGATGATTGCGGCGCGGTTCCGCGTGTTTTTGGCGAGTATTGTACGGAGTTGTTCAAAGTCGGACTGGTGGTACAAGGCAAAAAGACGCGGTACGTTCGTCACCCCGGTGACAGTGAGGCCGAGTTGCAGGCAGTGCGGGCGAAGTTGGCCCCGGGAGGGTTTCGTACCCCGGTCGACGACCCTGTCCAAGATGGCGCCGTGTACCTGGGTGCTCCTATCAGCCATTACCCCGGGTGGATGACCGGTGCGTTGGGGCGGCGCCGGGAGGCCCACGCCACACTATTGGAGCACATCGCCTCCTTTGGCACGTCGGGATACGGCTGCCACCATGGGGCCATGCGGCAGCTGGTCGTATGCGCGGTGCGGCAGACCGGCTTCCTCAACCGCATGATGCCGCGTCGGAGCTAGACCGTTTCTTGGAGGCCGTGGACGCCGCCAACATTTCGGCTGCATTTTCGTTGCTTGGTTTGGACGCTTACGACCAATCTACACCGCGCATGGAGGCTGCGATCGTCCACATGAGTATGCCCGAGGATTTGTGCGGTTTGAATATATGGCCTTGCCGCAGTCTGAGGCCCCCGGGGCGTTTTATTCCGCGCAATCGGTTGTCATGCCAAAGCTGGTACGGGAGTATGGGCCCGCCCTCGACCCCTTGTATGAGACGGTTCGCGCCAAGGTGTCGTCCGTGGCTACGATTGCTTTGTCATGCATGGGCGCGGGAGACGCGCCACGTATATGAGATTGTACATGCCCTCACCACGTTACCGCATGCAGATGTGCGGCGTGCACGCGCCGCATACGGGCACGCCCACGAGATCTTCGAGATACTTACGGTCGGTACTGCTATACCCCCGCGGCACCGGATCCATCCGCGGGTACCACGGCCCGTACGGGTACGAGCACTAGCGGAGGACTGCGTGTCAACACATCTCCTTTTACGGCCACTCCCCATGGAGTTAGTAATGGTGAGGCCGCCTCTGTTGCCCAGCAATTGCTTCCTATCGGTGGTACGAGTACTGCCGATACCGTTACTACATGCGCTTCTTTAGCCCTCAACATACCGTCGCCCCGCGAAGTAGTGGCACCCCATCCGTCAGTGGCAACTCCTTCCCTTCTAGAACCGCAGCCATGTTGTACTACAGTTCCGCCCTCGGGTACGGGTACTACGGGTGCTGCCTCCGATGATCAACCCACGACCATGATTGTCCAACACCAGCTCAGCCGTTCGATTCGCTTTCGTGACTTCGTGGCCCTCGCTCTTGGCTTGCAGCGTACGGGTGCCGCGGCCTGGCGACTTGATACCCTGTGCTTGTGCAGCGCGTGCGGGCCGGGCTCCCTATCGCTTTTCCAATCGGATCACGAGTCAGCCCGCAAGATTCCCCATGCTGCTTATTCGGCCGCCGCTGCGCGGGTGTTGGGCCTTCGCCCGCGCGGGGTTTCCGCGCTTGTCATATTCCCTGGCCCCACGTGTGGTATTGACCCCTTATGGCTTCGCTCTACGGATGGCCCGAACCGGAATGCCACGGATTTCGTCGTGGATCATCTGGCCATGTGCCCCGTCGCGAACTACAAGCACCGCATGCATACCGCTTTGAAAAATCTGTGGGCTTCCGTGGCGATTGAAGCGGGGTCGGTGCTCGACCGGGACCGCTCAGGAGTCGGCGACTTGACCCTTGAGACGAGTGGGCTGCGCCCAGAGGACCGCTCGCGGCCGTCAGATTTGACGCTGGTGGGGTGGAGTGGGGGTGCGATTACATGATCGATTTCGCGAGCGCGTCCTCCACGACCCCCACTTGGGGCAACGACCCCCGCCGTTGGTGCACCCCGGGGATCGTGGCGGCCGAGGCGGAGCACAACAAACTGGCGGCGGACCGGGCGTCTTCCGCCCCATTGCAGGGTATTCACCAGTACTACCCTTTTGTGGTTGACGAGGACCGCGGCCGCCTCGGAAAATCCGCTTTAACGGTGGTCTACATCTTCGCGGTGTTACTTGCTGTGTGGAACTTCCCTGGCGGTCCATCCGCCCCGACTTCCTGCTTCCTTCGTGGTCAGTCCGTCCAGGCTCTCGGGAACTTTGTTGCGAGTCATGCCGTTGAGTTCTGACATCGCATGTCGCGTACGCGGCGGGGGTTGTTGCAGCGAGTCTATACTTGCGTGCATGGTACCTTGGACGGCATTCTCTCTCCCGGAGTGCAGACGGCCAAGTCCGATGCGTCTGCCCGTGCTTATTCCGCACCCTCTTCTGGTGTTGCTTCCACCGCGCAATTGTAGTAGCGGACGTTTCCTATTGCCTTTTTGGGTGGTAGTTCTTGATCGCCTTTTGCAACTAGCTCGTGTAACTTATATAGATATATTCGATGTTCGATATAGACAAATAACGATGCAGTCTCATATTCACTTCCGCCACATGCAGAGCAGTGTTTGCGGAACCGCTCAGGCATGGCATGAATCCGGGCCAATCGGTGGGCAGCGGGAAATTCTCGGGTGCGTAATTGTATCATTCGGTGCAGCCCCTCAGCTATAGCCCTACGCGTTCGCCCTAGATTATCAGCATCCGGCGGCCTGGCGGTACCAGGTACGGGTACGGGTCACCATTTGGGCGGGCGGGATAATGATAATACTATTTTAGCCGAGTGCGCGATATATACCGCCGCCGCTCCGCCTCGCGTTGCGCGTAGTTGCATGACCGCGGCGGCCGAACTCGCCGCCCGCGTGCGCTGTCGTTTGGCGGCGGCGGCGGCGGAAGCCGGTCCCTTTTTGGCGCCTCGCCCGCACCACCCTCCCCGTGCCCTCCGTGGGTTACACTCCAGCCACTCCCCTATATCCCCTTTCCCACTCCTCATTCTTATTCCCCTGTCCACCGTGACGAGTCCGCTCAACCCGGTACTGCCCACGCCCGCACTGTCAGTGGATGGCAGGTCCGCATCGTGCTTTTTATTCATTTTTTGCGTGATATTATTGACCGCAAGTAGCACCCCACCTGAAGACGTTCTGCTTCCAGCCACTGAATTCCACAGTAGCTACTGCTCTGCACTGCTGCGCATCCAGCTGGGTTTTGCCAGTCACTACTGGCAAGCGGACCAGATGGCGACGGCGACTGACGGCTAGCATACTTATGCGGAAAACCAAGGACACAAAAGCAGGGATAGAAGGAGTCACATTATTTTCCGCTCGAACACATCTTCGCAGCACAAATCTGCGCAGCCAGTTTGCTCCCCATCGTCTCGGACAGGTGGACATGTCAGAGGGTGCGAGTTAAGCCTGACGGGCGCGGCTCTGCTGCGCTGCGCAGGTGTGCTTCGTGCTTTCGGGAGGTGTCGAGTCAGCTCGACCGCCGCAGCTCCACTTACCATCCCCACCCTCGCCACAGCCACCCACGCACGAAACCATGGCCACCGCTGCCCCCGCCCCTGCCCCCACCCCCGCCCCTGCGTCGGGTGGCCAGCAGCCGGAGGCGCCCGCGGCGCCCGCTGCTCCGGTGCAGTCCTCCCTGTACGTGGGCGACCTGGACCCGGAGGTCTCCGAGGCGCAGCTCTTTGAGCTCTTCTCCCAGGTGGGCCAACCCCTGTTCCACCCTCTTGACCCTAGCCGGGAAATGATCAGCATCATCGTCATCCGTTGTAGCAGTAGCCTCTTTGCAGCAAGGTGCCAGGGGACAGGGGGCGGACAGTCAGGCAGGAGACGGGCAGAGCGAGGTGGAGTGGGGCAAGTTGGTGCAGGTGCTGGCGGTGCCGGTCTCAGCAGGGTGGATGTACGCCTCTGCCCCTTGCACAGGTGGGGCCCGTGGCTTCGCTGCGCGTCTGCCGTGACGCGGTGACACGCCGCTCGCTCGGCTATGCGTACGTCAACTACAACCAGGCCATGGACCAGGGCGCAGGTGCGCGCCCACCTGTCGCCTCTCCGGCCGCTGCCGCTGTGCCCATTGTGTGAGCCAGCCCCCCCCCCCCCCCCCCCCCCCCCCTCTATCCCTTCTTAGACTCTCATCCTCATTCCATGCTGTTTCCGCGTGGCACAGCTTCTCGCGCGCTGGAGCAGCTGAACTTTACCACTCTGGGCCAGAAAGCGATCCGCATCATGTGGTCCCACCGCGACCCGCAGTTCCGCAAGTCTGGCGTCGGCAACATCTTCATCAAGGCACCCCCCGTCCCCTCCCTCCCGCTCTCTATCCCTGCGGGCCGCCTCACACCTGTGTTGCCACACCCATGAGTGTGCCGCCTAACACGTGCACATCCTCCCAACCTGCAGAACCTGGACAAGACCATTGACAACCGTGCTCTGCACGACACCTTCTCCGAGATTGGACCCATCCTGTCAAGCAAGGTGTGCTCTCTCGCATTATATATTTCACAACCTTTGAATTTAGATATATGTTAAGGAGCCGGAGGGCGCCTGATGCATGCCCCCCCCCCCCCTCCCCCCTCTTCTGACCCCTTGGCTCTGCTCACCCGCACGCCTGAAATGGCGTATAGGTGGTAACCGACGCCAATGGCGAGTCCAAGGGCTACGGCTTTGTGCACTTTGAGACGGACGAAGCGGCCGCGCTGGCGATCGAGAAGGTGAACGGCATGAACATGGCTGGGAAGCAGGTGTACGTGGGCCCCTTCATGAAGCGTGCTGAGCGCCCCGGCGACGGCACCAAGCGCTTCACCAATGTGTTTGTGAAGAACCTGGACCTGGACCTCGCCGACGAAACCGTACGTGGCGAGTTTGAGGCCTTTGGCACCGTTAACAGTTGCGTGGTCATGCGGGACGAGGAGGGCAAGTCCAAGGGCTTTGGCTTCATCAACTTTGACGCGCCCGAGGAGGCGGCCGCCGCAGTGGATGCGCTCAATGGCAAGAAGCTGGGCGAGAAGGAGATCTACGCCGGCCGTGCACAGAAGAAGGGCGAGCGTGAGGCGGTGCTGCGTGCCAAGTTTGAGGAGCTGCGCGCGGAGCGCATTGCCAAGTACCAGGGCATGAACCTCTACGTGAAGAACCTCGCTGACAACGTGGACGACGACAAGCTGCGAGAGGAGTTCCAGCAGTACGGCACCATCACCTCCGCCAAGGTCATGCGCGATGACAAGGTGACATGATATATCCCCCCCCCCCCCCCCCCCCCCCCGCCCGCTCCCTTCCTCTGTGTACCCCCTGATGTCTCCGGGACAGGAGCTTTTCTGGGTAGGCTGACTGGCTGGCACGCCTGTGCCAAGCTAAGGGAGAGTAAAATAGCTTCTGGCACAAGCGGCTGTGTGAATGCATCTGGGAGCGCACCTATGCGTAGGAGCAGAACAGAAGGAATGTAATGGTGTGTGTGTGGGGAGAAAGGGGGGTCACCAGGGGGCGGGCTGCTTGGCTGCTACCTGGCGCAGATCCGGGATTCTGCCAAGTAAAACGCGCGGCATATTGCGCTGCCCTCAGTGTTGGGGACGCCACATGGGGATGACTTACCGGAAAACAATCTGCATGCATGTTATACTGCTGGAAGTGCGCATTGATTGTTCTTGGTGCCTATCCTTCCTGCATGTTGCCTCATCCTGCACAATCCAATCACCACGCCACCAACACCCGCTGATGAGTGGAACACGCTGCATTTGCGTGCGCCTGCCCTGACATGTGCTGTGATGAGTGTCAGTACGGACGTCATGGGCTGGGCGACTTGCTGATCCCCCCCCCCCCCCCCCCTCTCTTCCGGCATCTCTTTCTCGCTTGCGTGCAGGGCAAGACCAAGGGCTTTGGCTTTGTGTGCTTCAACTCGCCTGAGGAGGCGACCCGCGCGGTAGCGGAGTGCCAGAGCAAGATGTGGAACGGCAAGCCGATCTACGTGGCTCTGGCGCAGCGCAAGGAGGTCCGCCGGGCGCAGCTGGAGCAGCAGTACCAGCGCATGCAGCTCGCGGGCGGCCCGCGTGGCCCGGGCCCTGCGGGCCTCCCCGCCATGTTCCCGCCTGGCGCGGCGCCGCCCATGTTCTACCCCGGTGGCCCCATGCCGACACAGCGCCCCGGCGCACCCGGCATGATGGGCTACCCGCTCATGCCGCGCGGGCCCATGGGCGGCCCCGGCGGGCGCGGCCCTCGCGGCCCGCCTGGCGGTGGCATGGGCCCCGGCGGCCAGGGCATGATGATGATGAACGGCGGCATGCGGGGCGGCGGGCGGGGCGGGCGTGGCGGCCGCGGCGGTGCGGGCGGTCGCAGTGGCCCTGCGGGCGTCCAGCCCGGCGGCGGCCGCGGAGGCCAGCCTGGCAGCGGCCGCGGAGGCGCGCCCGCAAAGCCCCCTCCGCCGGCCACGGCGCCGCCTGCTGCCGCGAGCGGCGTCCTGCCCGGCGGTGGCGCTGAGAGCGACCGCCTCACCACCGCCATCCTGGCTGCTGCGCCGGTGGAGCAGCAGAAGCAGATGCTGGGCGAGCGCCTGTTCCCGCTCATCCAGGCGCTGCAGCCTGAGCTGGCTGGCAAGATCACCGGCATGCTGCTCGAGATGGATAACACCGAGCTGCTGGTTCTGCTCGAGTCGACCGAGTCCCTGACTGCCAAGGTGGACGAGGCTGTCACTGTGCTTAAGCAGCACGGCGCCACCAAGGACAGCGAATAGAGCGGCGGCCTGATACCCCCTCCACGAAGCTACACAACCTACTTCCCAAGTTCCCTTACCAATCGCCTACCACACTCCGCCAGCCTGTTCACCACCAGCCACTAGCATTACCCCCTTCCCCCCATCGACCCACCCACCTCCATCAGAGTGCACCAGACCAGTTTGTCTCCGTTCCCCTGATTTTCAAGCTTGTATGGCCGCCAACGCTTCTCCACCTCCACCTCCCCCATCTCCCGCCCCCCCCCCCCCCCCCACCCCCTTCACTATGTTAGAGACAAGAAGAAAACGCGCGCCGCGCAGCCACCCCCGTGGTGAGCACGGTGCCGTCTAGAGTCGCAAGAAAAATCTCAAAAGTGGCCGCCGCGCTGTAATGCCACACCACATGCACCTCCCAGCTGCTGCTGCGCCTACCTACGCTCGCCATTTGCTGCCTTAAGCCTCGTGGCAACATGCCAACAATGAGGGATTGGCAGTCGGATCTCGAGAATGAAAAAGTGGCAACTAATCACTATGTGTGGGGTGCGTGAGGCTGTACAGCTGCCGACGGATTTTCAGGAGCGTGAATATTTGCTTTAGAAATCCGGGGGCAGGCCTCGCGTTCTTTAGACTTAATCTATCCGTCATTGTTCCGGCGAGAATTGAGCCAGATAGGGCATGGCAGCACTTTTGTTTTAATGCGTTCTTCTCATTACGCCGGCACCCTTTAAGTTGGGGCGGAGTTTGGGAGCCTACGCCTGGAGGGAAAGCAGCCTCGCGGCGCCCCGCACACCACACGATTAAGCACGCGACTTACCCTTTCCGGTAAATCATGGTAATAACCCTACACAATGCACGGCAGGCGGGTGCTGTAGTGCGGTGCAGGCGCCTATACGATTACCCGTCGATGTATGGTACAGGAAGCACAGCACGCGTGGTGGTCCGTAATTACAATAATACATACACAGGTGGCATAACTTAAAATGGCGGCGCCTGCCCTGACCGTATTTTGCCACCCTTCTAGCGTTCTCCTATTACGTTTTGCTGCTATCACCTGTAGTCTATCTATAGCGACAATTGATATCCTGTTGATGGATTCAAAAGATATTTATTGCTGAAGTCTCATCACAACAAACTGATACGTGCTTATGCTAGCTAGATACTGATTTCTAGATCATACTGTTGATTGTGCTGGGTACTATGGATTGGGTACCTGGATACTATTGATTATGCTAGCTGGTTCTATATCATATGATACGAAGTCCCATAGCATGTCGTGCTCATTGTACTATGCGATCCTTGTTCCCGCCCTGCGGCAGTCCGTTTTGTAATCCGGGCTTCTCCCTTTCGGCATGCCCTCTGACCAGAATATTCCGGTCCGTATGGTGCCCGACAACTTTGCACTAAAATCCTGTAACCTCCACAGCTCACGTCTAATTGTATCAATTCCGGGTTGGGTCCCCTCCGCAGTCCGGCGGCAAGATATGTATAGGTATTTCCCCAGACAATTTACTCCTGATGGAGCCATCGTCTGAATAATGCCATGCAATCTTTTTTGCTGAACCCGGAGATTTCCGTAATTCCAAAATAATTACAATCTGTTCCCGATAGCGTTGGATGTATGCCTTACCTGCAGTGATTTATCCCCGTTTAAATTATCTGAATCCCCCTAACTTGATCTTGGATGTATTTCCCTCCGGCTTTCCTGCGCAGTCTGGTAAATCCTGATTTATTCTCATCCGTCTGTGGTGCTCGCCCACGACGTTCCCGTCTTCGTCGGGGGGGGGGGGGGGAGGGGGGGGGGGGGGGGAGGGGGGGGGGGGGGGGGAGCTGCATTTCTTTCAAATGCCGAACTTGATTTGTTATGTCTCCCGACTTAGTTGGGGTGGTGTGGATACCCTGCCTAGGGTCATCATACCCTACCCTCAACTTCTGCCTCTAGCCCGCCTAGGCCACTGCTACAACCCCTAGGGCATGACGCAGCTACTTGGCATATTTATTGCTGCTAATGACTTTGCTGAAGTACACGTTGAACTTCCCAATTACACCCCAATTTAGGCTATTGTTGAAGCCTTGTTGTGTGTATTTCGGCATTGATGTTGTTTGCAATAATCTTCCCTATACTCCTAGTCGCTTGCCTTGCCTTGTGGCTGGACTTGCCGGAATATACACAGGCGGAAGAGAGGCTGCAATTTTTTGCATGGGGCTGATCGGATGTCATTGTCGTTTTCTGATCCTCGCCTTGCATATCGGTTGACTGGACGCAGTCCCTGCAATCGATGCAGCGCAGCGCCTTTACATCGCCTTGACATTGCGAGAGGCATGTAGTGACCGCCCATTGCCGTTGCGGAATTCAGACAAAAAAATGAGACATGGGTAGGCAATGTGCCTCCGCCGTCGGCTACTACCCTTGAGATCTGTGCCGAGTGTGATGTACAAGCATTTTTTGATGAATATTGGCATCGCCATCATCATGGACGCAAGACGATGCGTGACGGGAGCAGCCTTGCGTTCCCAAGGCACTTGGTGCACGCGTTAGCGCAATTGGCGACCGATATGCGTGAGGTGGGAATGCCCAATAAACACGCCAAACCCGCGTATACTGCGATCGTCGTCAAGTATTTGAGCAGATACGAGCTTGACCTGGTTGAGCTGGGCTACGTCAGTGGGGGGATTGAGCAGTGCCTTTGGACAACGCAACCTTGGTGGAGCTTGTCCAATTCATGGACAACCTGATTTCGCGGACCACCATTGATGGGTTGAGCCATGCCGTTGTGCGTCACACGTTTGCATCGTCTTGTACTTGTGGGGGGAGGGGGGGGGGGGGGGCGCCGCCCGCGGCTTTGAGGCCGGCACCACGGAATTGACATGGTTCCTGATGCGTGGCGCGGATCTCATGCCCACATGGGAGCTGATTGTCGTTGGAAATAGCATGGCCGCGCTGATGGCCGTGTTTGTTTGGTGGCGGAGCTCCGCTGCGGCACCAAGAGAAACCGCATGCATGCTCACAGCGGCGGCACGGGGCTGGAGCTGATGCCCCCATGGCTCACGCCAGATAAGCGTTTCGTATATATATATATATATATATATATATATATATATATATATATATATATATATATATTTGGTGCTGTGGATTAGCTGTGTATATGCTATGTATTTGCTACGGGACAATCACTTGTAATTATTTCGAGAAGTTACTCTTATCAAATCGCGACGGTACGATTCGCTATAACACATAATGGTTATGACATAATGGTTATACATTATGTGTGCACACGTGATGTTATGTGCAAACACGAGATGTTATGTGCAAACACGAGATGTTATGTGCAAACACGAGATGTTATGTGCAAACACGAGATGTTATGTGCAAACACGAGATTGTGTGTGTGTGCGGGTTGTTTTGTCGGGTTGTTGCGATTGCTTTGGCGTGGGTGTGGTGGAAATGACGCTGCACCCGGTGCCCGCGCGCTTGTATATGGATTTCCGCGTGCTCCGCGCGCCATTCTCAAAGTGGCATTACAGTGCCACTTAGTGCCACTTTTACTGGCTCTGCGGATTCACGTACAAACCACGTCATCACCTTCCGCGGTCACTCCCTTTTCCAGCTCATAGTGCCACTAGTGTTATTTTTTTTAACATAATAGCATCACTATACAACAACTTTTGTACCTCACGGTACAAGCGAGCGATAACGGGGGGCGGCCTTGTCACGCACAGTGGCACTACGGGGGGTTTTCGGCGGCGGCATCATCCACGCGGTTTTCCACGTGGTCTCGCCGCCCCATGACGTGGGGGGATCTAGTGCCAGTTTGAAAGTGGCAATATTGGGTGCTCGCTCTCTCGCTCGCTCTCTCGCCGCGCCGCCGGCCTCGCTCGGTCCTTGAGCCGAAGAGCGCGTGACTCGGTGCAGTACTTAGGCAGAACACACCGAGACTCTCAAACGCACCGCGCGAGACTCTCAAACGCACCGCGCGATACTCTCAAACGCACCGAGACTCTCAAACGCACCGCGCAAGGCACTAGGAACTCATCATTTGGAATCCGCCCTCGAACGGCGAATAGCCCTCCTCATAGCGTTTGATCTCGACGAGTGCCGGCGCCGGCTTTGGGATGCGCCCCTTTTTCAGGAGCGCCTTGAATTCTTTGAAGCGGATCCCGCGCTCGTAGAGGACAAGGATATCGATTACATCCTCACTAACGCCCGGGTACTTTGCGCGAAAGTACTCGCGATCAAATTTCGGCTGATACCTATAGTCGAAACTAGCCACATCCAGGAACGCTTGGCTGAGATCGCAGCGCTCCACGGGAGTCATCGCCCGACCGAGGGACGTTTCGCAGGTGTTACTCATGTTTTACGATAATGAAGGGAAAATCGTTTGCATCAAATAGGCGAACGTCGCTGCTACTCGCTTGGTGCGTCTTTCGCTCCTTGTTGCACGGAAAACACTCGAAGTAGTCCGCGCGGATCTTCTTGCCGCACTTGCACGAGTTCGTCTTCTCGGCTTCGCGCTTGCGATAACACGGGAAGCACATCGCGTAGTCGCCTTTGATCTCGCGCTTGCGACAGACTTGGCACCTCGCGGGCATTTGATCTACCTCGCGAAGAATATCCTCGCGGCACCGACGACAGTAGCTGGACGTATAGATAGTCACGCAAACGCAGCGCGGACACAACCGAGCGCGGCGCAACGAAGACGCGGAGGCCGCGGTGTCGTCGGCGCCGGAATCGCTGAAGGAGACGGTGAGTGAGACGGACGATGGCATTCTGCAGACTCTCGCTCAGCGCCGCGTCTCGCTTGGCTTAAGTGTGTCATGCAAGTGCAGATAAAAAACGGACGCTAGATAAAAGGAACGCCGCGCGCAAGATGGGCCGGCGCCGCGTTTTCAGCGACGAGGAGCGCGCGGAGCGAATTAAGATCTCGAAGAAGAAATGGCGCGACAATAACCGGGAGCGTATCCGCGAGTACCGCGCGGAGTATGATAAGGCGAACCGCGAGCGTGTGCGCGAGTATCATAGGAAGTACTACCGCGCCAACGCGGAGCACGTCCGCGAGATCCAGCGCGAACGATACCGCCGCCGCGTTGCCCGGCTTAAGACGGAGGCCGCGGATAGCCCTCTGTAAAGTTCTCTGCTATAGCCAACCCAATCATGCCGAGGTCCAATGCTTCGCGGGAATTTTACGCCGAGCCCATGGCCCGGGAAGCTCTAAAGTCATCATCATTGACCACGAACTGCCCACTATGCAATTCAACAAGCGCGACAAGGGCATGGACGTCCGTGTGCAACGCATGATCTCTTTTGTGGACGAGAGCGGTGTTCTCAAGGTGTGGTACAAAAAGAAGTTGAGCGACAAAGCCGGGAACACGTACGGTCGTGATTACACCTCGTTGCCGCTGTCGATTCAAAATCTCCATCGACCGATCCGCAACGCCATGTTAAACTACTACATGGAGACCTCCGGGAAGCGGTGCGTGGATATCGACATCGTCAACTGCCACCCGGTGCTGCTGCTTCAGCTCATCGAGCAACACAAGGTCCAAGCGAAGTATGACACGATCGTGACCTACGTCAACGATAGAAAGGGGATATTGGAGTCCGCGCAACGGGATTTCAATTGCAATCGCGACAACGCCAAGTCTCTGCTTCTGTCCCTCATCAACTGCGGCACCTTTCAATGGTGGTTCTACAAGAACGATGTCGAGATTCCGGAGGGTATCGAGAAAACGCCGATCTACGACTATCTCGTTCGGTATGGCGAGCAGTTCCATGCGTGCATGGACGACTTGATGGCCGCCATGCCCAAAATGATTGAAGTCGCGGAGGAGAGCCTTGCCGTCCAAGAAAAGCCGTGCACCCCTATCAGCCTCAAGAAGCGTTTCATGCACGTCCTTATCACCGAGGCGGAGGACAAAATCTTGCATGCTATGCTCGATTACGTGGTCACCAAGCACAAGCAAGAGAGGGTCATCGCGAAGATGTTTGACGGTTGTATCGTCGAGTGTGAGGAGGATATCGACTGCGAGCTCGTCCGCCGCCACGTTGTGCAGAAGACCGGCTTCGTGCTCAACTTCGAAATCAAGCCCTTCGTGACGCACATTAAAATCCCGACTAACCTCCCGCCGATCGACGACAAGGCAGACGGCAACAACGCGACGTTGGTCACGCGATTAGACTTCGCGGAGCTATTGTGGTCTCGCAACGAGGATGTGCTCGGAAAGTTGAAGCTGGATGGCATGTCGCAGCCCTTCTACCGCTTTGCCGCGGCGTTTGGCCCGAGATCAGCCGCAACGAGGTTAACAAGCTCTTCATCGAGGCCGGGCAGCAATGCGACGAAGAGATGGGCGAGAAGGCCTGCCGGCATTATAACAACTTCGACAAGATCGTCAACCTCATGGTGAATCTGCATTGCGTCGAGGACGGTTTCTCCGACAAGCTGGACACCTCGCTCGACATCTTCCCCTTCAAGAACAGCTGCTATGATTTTGCGATTAAAGCATTCCGCGACATACGCATGGGCGACTACGTCTCTCTGACCACCGGGTACGACTACACGCCGGGCCAAAGCAAGAACGGGGTGAGGGGGTTCCTCGAGCAGGTGTTCCCCGTGGAGGACGAGCGTCGCGCGTTCATCGCCATTGGTCGCTACATCGTCACTCCGAGGAAGGACAGGAAGATCATGCCGGTGCTGACGGACGCGGCGGACGGGTGGAACGCAAAGACGGTGCTCATGAAGCTTCTCAACAAAATGGTGGGGAAGCTCGCGATTCAGGGCGAGAGCGCAAAGAAGATGATGATCAAGGACTCCTCGAACAACAAGAACGGACACGACGCGTGCATAGGAAAGCTCAATGGCAAGTTCCTGATCTCCGCCGACGAGATGAGCGGCAGCTTGCAGCTCGCGACGCACACGCTCAAGGAACTCGCCTCCTTCCCGATGGTGACCGGGCGCCGATTTGGTATGAGCAGCACATTCGAGTTCCGATGCAAGGCGCTGCCGCTCTTCAGCTTCTATAAAGGGCAGATGCCCATGATGGGCCAGGACTCGGTGTTCTACGATCGCATGCTCTCCTTCCATCACCGGTCCAAGTTCATTCCGGCGGCCACTGACGAGGAGTTCAAGAAGAAGGCGAAGGGCTTTCGATCCCTTTCGCGTGGATCCTCTCAACGAGCAAAAGCTGCAGGGTTGGCTTTCGGCCACGTTCGACCTCTTCGTGGAGGCGGGCGAAGAGTGCATGAGTGTCCTAAACGACCCGCCTGAGTCGCTCATCGAGTTCCGCGCGGAGCTCACACAGGACGACAACCCCATGACGGAGTTCTTCGACGCCCACTTTGAGATAACACGCAACGAGGACGACTACATTCAGGTCGGCGAAATCAATGTGTACATCGGGAAGCTCGACGATAAAGCGGCGAGGGGGGTGCCGGGGTCCATCCGCTTCCGGAAGAACTGCTTTGAGACGTACCTCAAGACGCACGGCATCCGCGTCGTCAGCCGAACATGGGTGGACGGGGAGCAGAAGAGGAACGTCGCAAGGGGCGTGAAGTTTAAGGCCGACGCTTGCCCTTTCATCGAAGAGCCCCGCAACGCTGTCCGCACCCCGCCGAGGGAGTACAAGGAGCCCGCCAGCTACTTCATGCGCGGCTGTTGAAAGTGGCACTTAGTGCCGCAGTAGTGCCGGTTTTACTGGCGCTACGAAACACGTTGGGAAGCACGTCGTTGCTATCTCTAAAGTACTGTTTTCCAGCTGATAGTGCCACTAGTGCCACTTTTTTTAACATAATAGCATCACTATACAAAACTATTGTACCTCTCGGTACAAGCATGAGCGTAGAGCAGCGGCCACCTCGTCCCGCAAAGTGGCACCAAGGGGGGTGCAGAGGCCGTGGAACATTCGCGTGGTTTCCTACGTGGTCCCGCGGGGATGTGGACGTGGAAGGGGCAGTGCCACTTTGCAAACCGGCACTATGGCCGACCGACATAAACGCGCCTTGCGGCGGGCACGGGCTACAATACGGCGGCCACCATGGCGGACTCGGAGAAGAAACACCGGTGCACGTGGGAGGGCTGCGGGTATGCGACAAAATGGCCGCTATCTCTGACCGTGCATATGCGTACTCACACGGGAGACCGGCCGTACAAATGCACGTGGGAGGAGTGCGGTGCGGCGTTCACGACATCCGGACACTTGACAAACCATATGAGAACTCACCCAGGCGAGAGATCGTACCGGTGCACATGGGACCGCTGCGGCGCGGCGTTTGCGGAAACCGGAACATTGACAAAGCATATCAGAACTCACACCGGTGAGAGACCGTATCGGTGCCAATGGGACCGCTGCGGCGCGGCGTTTGCGGAAACCGGGGCCTTGACAACTCACATGCGAACACACACGGGTGTTAGGCCCTATCGGTACACGGAGTGCGGTGCGGAGTTCGCGGCATCCGGACACTTGATGGTCCATATGAGAACTCACACCGGTGAGAGACCGTATCGGTGCACGGAGTGTGATGCGGCGTTTGCAAAATCCGCGCACTTGACATCTCACGCCCGAACCCACACCCCGGAATATTGGGCCCGAAAGAAGAAAGAGGAGGAGAGAGTGCGCACGGTTCTCGCCAAGCGCGGGTTTGACTTCAAGAGCGAACACCGGATCGATTTCTCGTGCATCGACAACGGCACTTTCTGTCGCATCGACGTGCTCTTGCAGCTAAACGGCGGCGTGATCATGCTGGAGATCGACGAGGACCAGCACAAGTTTGGCGACTACACGGTCGGGTGCGATATGCGTCGCATGGCCAAGGTGATGGAGACGCTGGCCTTGGAGGGCAACACGCTCCCGATCTGCTGGCTTCGCTACAACCCCGGCGCGTATAGCGAGGACGGCGCGAAGCGCAAGCGACTCAAGGTTCTGCAAGAACAGATGCTCGTAAAGCACATCGAGAGCGTGAAGTTCGACCGCCCCTTTTGGGTGCACTACATGTTCTACGACGTGACGGGCGGGTGCTTGAACGCGACACGAGACCCGGAGTACCACGATTGGATCGCGGAGTGCACTTCGTACACCTTGTAACTCATTTCGTATGAATTGCACGAGCGAGACCGGGAGCTCTACGCTCAATTTTCATCGAGGTTGGGAGCGATAGAAAGCTCGATGGGCGAATTATTGCCGCGCCGCCCTTTGGCACGGTCGCCCGGGCCGTTGCTAGAGCCATCTCGCCAGTCTTCTTCGTCTTCTTAGTAGCACGAGGTTTTGCCATATAGTATTTAATCTCCCGTTACGAATAAATGTCGAGCTTTGCTATCCACCTGTCCTCGGACTACGCCGATGCACGATTTGGCGAGAACGGCTGCCTCTTCTACCTGAGCCCATCGCTTACTCTACCGTCTCGCAAAGACGAGTTCTTGCTCGCAGTCACGACGGCTTCGATACCACTGAGCTACTACGTCATAAATTCGCAAAACAACGCATTGCAGCTCCTATTCAACGACGAAATTGTGAACACCACGATCCGCGAGGGAAACCGGAGTATCGAGGAAGTACTAGAAATCTTGAAGAGGAACTCGTCGACGGCTTTGTCGCGGAGTACCTCGAACCAACAAATCGCATCGCCCTCACGACGGAGACTCCCGACCGCGAGGTGATGATTGGGCCGCAAACCACGTGCCAAAGGTTGTTGGGGGTGCGCGAAGGCGACACTAGCGTCGATGGGACCATGATCGCGACATACGAAGTCAATCTCGCGGGCACGTCCGCAGTTCACATCCGCTCCAACCTCAACACGCAAAACCGGGATGTTGTCACAAAATCACCGAGTAATGTTATCGGTAAGGTTGCAGTTTGCGAGAACTTTAACGTCGTCGAACATTTCAGCTCTAACACGACGTTCCCCATCGCGGACAGAAACGTCGGGATGATCGCGATTTACTTGACAGACGATGATCAACGACAACTCCAGCTCCACGGAGCACCGTACACCCTCACGCTCCAATTCACGGTTAGCTTAAAGCCAATAGTAGACTACGATATTGATTACCGAGTCTCTCTGCTAATGGATAAAGCGAACGATAATGTTGGGTCGTCAGCGACAGACTTTGCGGCCTCGCAATCTGCCAATGAAACGAGGAATCGCCGTGGATCTGAGCGAGGTGAACGATAGTCTCGCGGAGCTCGAGGCAAAACACGATGTCGACACGGAGATCCTGCACACCGGCCTCGCCGCTACCGACTCAAACGTGGCGGAACTGGAGAAATCCGTGGAAGGCCTCTCCAACGCCGCCGCCGCCGCCGCGGATGCGCTATCGACGCTCGAGGACGATATCGTCACTCTATCGAACTTCGCTCACGAGTGCTGCGAAACCGCCGAATCGAACATTGCAACGCTTAGCGAAGAGCTAGCGGCTATCGATACCAGCTCATACATCCCCCAAAGCGAGAAAGAGCGCTTTATCGTGGACCTCGTCGAGCTTTTCGCGATAGGAGCGCACGCGGACAACGCCGGCCGGATTGACGTATTCGGGACACTTCGCAGCCCCCTTGGGCCTCTCTTCGACATCGGCGAGCCTTCGAACCCATGGCGACATGTGTACGCCGAGGGGCTAACTCTATCGGACACCTCAAATCTAAAATGTACACACTTTCAAGGCGCGGAAGGCAATTACACCCTCGATGACGTTTTCGAGTACGCGCTATCCCTCGTCGCGCCCGCCGAACACCCCACAATCGTCACGCTCGCTCAAATCAACGAAGTGGAAAACGCCGATGGTATCATCATTAACGGCGACCTTCTGCCACGCGATATTAATCCGGGATTCCCGCCCCTTGCTCGCGTGGGAAATTTGACTTATCCGCTCTTGGAGGGCCACTTCACAAACCTCTTCGCTGGCAACATTTACGGTCTCGACGAAGGTGGTTCGACAAGGCGAGTACTGCTCGAAGGGGACGCCGCGGCGACCCCTCAGTGGATAACGGTCCTTCAAGGTGATGTAAACATTTCGGGATTCAATATGGATGTCGACCTAACCGGCCCACCCGGCCCACCCGGGACCGATGGCGCCGATGGCGCAGACGCCGTGTTGCCTTCGTGGGTCGCCTCTTCGCAAAGCGCGATACCCCTCAGCGGTTTCGACAACGATCTCGTGCTCGCCGCGGACAGCGTAGAGTGGGCGGCGGTGCTGAACAAGCCCGCATTTTTCAGCGGGAGCTATGTCGATCTCACAAATAAGCCGACGATCCCGACGATTCCCTCGTGGGTGGCCTCTTTGCAAAGCGCGATATCCCCCAGCGGTTTCGACAACGATCTCGCGCTCGCCGCGGACAGCGTAGAGTGGGCGGCGGTGTTGAACAAGCCCGCATTTTTCAGCGGGAGCTATGTCGATCTCACAAATAAGCCGACGATCCCGACGATTCCCTCGTGGGTGGCCTCTTTGCAAAGCGCGATACCCCTCAGCGGTTTCGACAACGATCTCGCGCTCGCCGCGGACAGCGTAGAGTGGGCGGCGGTTCTGAACAAGCCCGCATTTTTCAGCGGGAGCTATGTCGATCTCACAAATAAGCCGACGATCCCGACGATTCCCTCGTGGGTGGCCTCTTTGCAAAGCGCGATACCCCTCAGCGGTTTCGACAACGATCTCGCGCTCGCCGCGGACAGCGTAGAGTGGGCGGCGGTTCTGAACAAGCCCGCATTTTTCAGCGGGAGCTATGTCGATCTCACAAATAAGCCGACGATCCCGACGATTCCCTCGTGGGTGGCCACCTCGCAAAGCGCGATACCCCTCAGCGGTTTCGACAACGATCTCGCGCTCGCCGCGGACAGCGTAGAGTGGGCGGCGGTGCAGAACAAGCCCGCATTTTTCAGCGGGAGCTATGTCGATCTCACAAATAAGCCGACGATCCCGACGATTCCCTCGTGGGTGGCCACCTCGCAGAGTGCGGTGCCGCTTAGCGGGTTTGCAAACGATCTCTCGCTCGCCGCGGATAGTGTCGAGTGGGCGAATGTGCTGAATCGCCCAACGATCCCTTCGCTAGCCGGCTATGCTACCGAGTCGTGGGTGTCGTCGCAAGGGTTTGTCACCGAAGCGACAAGCTTGCCTTCGTGGGTCGCGACCGACCCGGGTACCATCCCCTTGTCGTCTTTCGATAACGATCTGAGCATCGCGGGCGGCAGCAGCCACGATCACCCCGAACACGCCCCGATAGCAATAACGCACCCGTACTTACCGCTGAGCGGAGGTGACATAGGATCAGGGGGTCAAATCAGAGTTGTACAGAGCACCGTCGAAACGGATAACACGTTTCCCGGAGATTTCGAATTGGTGAGTCTGAGAGTTGCCGACTGCAGATATGCGAGGAAAACCCACACGTCGAGCGCCGATTGGGCCTAGCTGTCCGGCCGCCCGCTTCGGACCAACAATTTCATATACACGCAAAATGTCGGTCCCCAGATGTACTCAACAGCCTCCGAGAATTACGACATCGTCGCTCTCGACAGCATAACGCCTACCACCAACGACGTGTATAACTTGGGCCGAGATGGATTACGATGGAAATTTGTGTACGCCATGAGCGGTCGGTTTGCGACGGATATCCATGTTGGCGAAATCACCAACCATGCGAGATTCACGTACAGCACGGCCTCGAACCTCATGACGTTGCGCCGCCCCTTGCTGCTTCCTCGGTCGCCCGAGCTGAGTAACGAGGCCGCGACCAAGGGCTATGTCGACACGGTTGTAACCAACGTAGTACCCCCCACCGCCAATTGGACAACGCTCAGCGGGAGACCGCCGTGGACCAACGGGCTCGCCACGCTCGACGCATACACGACCGTTTTATCGAAGCATCTCGTTCCACCCGCCGACAACGATGGATATGTCGGGATGTCATACCTGAGATTTGCCCAAGTTCACGCCATAGAAGGTGCGTTTGACACGGTCATCGCCGATACAATCACCGGGTTGTCTCCTCCCGTACAAGGGCAGGATGCGGCTTCCAAATCCTATGTCGACCAAACGGTTGCGAGCGTCTCCGCAGTATCGTGGAACAATGTTACCGATAAACCCGTTTGGGTCGGTAAGTTTTCACAATCGACAAGCGGCAACCCCACGCTCGAGACAACGGCTCTAAGAATGGGCGGGAACGTGATCTACGACTTGGCCGAGCCGATAAACTCGCACCACGCCGCCACGAAGAACTATGTAGACTCTTTCAAAGGCAGCGTAACCGCGTTTAGCGAATGGAAGAGACAAGCAATAGCCGATCGGTTTTGCAAAGTCTTGAATTCATCTTCGGGGATTTCTCACACATTCAAGTGTGAACTTGTACACTTACGGCCGTATACCGACGCGACCCCGAGCGGTCACATGGAAATACGCATAAAGTCAAAGACCACTGGAGGAATTGTTTACGTCAGGTATTGGACTCTTACTTATCTCGGTGTCGTATCGGGGCCATTTCATGGTTTTGAATCAACGGAACAAACGGTCGACATGCAGAGCGGTTTACTCGCGACTGTCACAGTTTACGCGACTGCGGCGGTTCAAGGACACACCGAAGACGTCGTGATAGGGACAACCACGTTCACCACGGCTGCTAATACCTCAAGCGAGTACTTTCTCTAGCCGCGCGATTATGTCTACACGTCCTCGTCCTTGTTGGGGATCACGGTGTCTCGCCAATAGCTGAGCGTTGTCGCCAACGAGTGTCGATGGCAATCCGCGACTCTCTGCACCTTGGCCAACGAGTAGTTATTCGGGTCTTCGGTCTTGAGCATGTCCGAGATCCTCGAGTGACGTATGTCGTTGACGGCGACGCCGAGCCCCTTCTTCAGGATCGCTCCCGTGTTATCGACGCTCGTCTGTTTGAGCAGGTACCCCCGCGGGCGAGCGGCCAACGAGGCCTCGACTTGTCGCTTGACGGACTCGTTAAGAGGGAATGTGTACGGCTTGTCGGGAAACTGTTGCATGGTCTTGAACTTTCGCACGACGAGCTTGCCTTCGGGGCTCAGATAGTAGTTGGGGTAGGTTCTCGATTGCGACTCGCGATTGATGACCTTGACGGTGCCCAGCTCGGCGCGAAGCCCCCATAGGTTGGTTTGCAGGAGCGCCGCGATGTACTCCGCCGACGCGGCCCCGAACTTCTCCTTGACAGCCGGAACCCGCAACTTGATGACGCTGATGTCCAGCACCGTCCCGGTGACCGCGCGCTGCGTGGTTTCCTCGCCGACCTTCCTGGCGTGCACGAGCATGCGAGCGTGGTACTTTGCAAGCGCATCCTCGCCGATCGCGGCCTTGTACTCCGGGATGTACTTGTTCGGCGAGTAGATGCGGTTGAAATAGTCTCGCTTGGTGCTTGAGTTGGTGTACCGGCTCTCGATGGCGCGCACGACCTTGTCGCCCTCCCGCAAGCACTTAACGAGGTCGTTCGGGGAGCATTTCATGACTACTTTGACGACGCACCTCATCGTGGTGATGTAGTTGTTGATCGTCGTCTGGCTGAGCGTCTTCGCGGTTGTGACCCCGTGGGCATTGACTTGCCGCCGTCCGGTAAGTGCCTCTATCTTTGCAATAATTTCCTCGAGAGTCATATCGCGCCCGCAATTCGGCTCGGCCTCCGCCGCAGGGGGAGAGGGCTCCGCCCGATCTTCGGGCTCCTCCGCAGGGGGGGAGGGCGAGGCCCGATCCGCCCGATCGCGTGTGCACGGCGGGGCGGCGTCGTGGGGGCTCGGCACGGGCGCAAGACCGTTCTCGGTGCGAATGCGATTGAAATCATCGGGAGTCATGTTGTACTTCTCGAGCGTGTACAGCTGCATGCGCGACACGGCGCCGGTGGCGATTCGCTTGCAATAGCGCTTCTTGTTGTGACGATCGGCATTGCGATGGTACGACTCGAGGTTGGCGGCGCGGAGCTTGCGGAGCTCCGCGGAGGCGCAGGTGCGAGGCATGGTGTCCGGCGATTTAGTAAATGCTCCAGCAAATAATCTATCGCCTTAAGCGAGGCGCACGAAGCGTGAAACTTTTTCGCGCGGGATATAAATGCGCCCGATTCGCGTTCTCGACATGTGCTGCGGGACGCAGAGCGTGGGCGCGGCTCTGCGCGGGATGTTTGGCGACCGGGCGGTCGAGTACGTGTCGCTGGACGCCGACCCCTCTTCGCGCGCCGCAATAACGCTCGACGTGCGCGAGTGGGACTACGCCGCGGCCTACCCGCGCGGGCACTTCGACGTGATATGGGCCAGCCCGCCGTGCACGGAGTACTCAATGGCAAAGACGCGCGGGGTGCGCAAGCTCGAGCTCGCGGATTCCATCGCGAAGAAGTGTCTCGAGATCATTGAGTGGTACCGGCCGCGGTACTGGTTCATCGAGAACCCCTTCACCGGCATGCTCAAGCGGCGCGATTTCATGCAGCCCCTCGCGCCCTTTCTGCGCCGCTGCACCTACTGCAAGTACGGCCGCGACTTCAAGAAGCCCACCGCGGTGTGGACCAACAAGCCGGGCCTCGACCTCAAGTTCCGCGAGCGCGACCCTTGCGCTTACAAGCGGGAGCACGGCGTCCACTACGCGTGCGCGCAGAGCGGTCCCCGCGGCACGCTGTATCGAAGGAGCGCGGGCAGCGCCGAGACGTACCAGATCCCGAAGGAGTTGCTCGCCGAGTTATTCGCCGGCATCGCTGTTGGGGCGGACGAGGAGGTTGCCGCTCCATTGGCTGAGAGTCGCCCCTTCCTCGAGGTCCGGGAAGGCGACTGTGATGCGGCTGAACGCCCCTTGGATGGGAACGGGGTAGCCGATATGGTCCTCGAGTATGCGGCTGCCGAGACAATCGTACGAGCCGGCGACAAAGCCGTTGTAGAGGTTCTCGTTGAGGTGCGAGAAGAGGAACTCTGAAAACTCCGGGATCAGGACGGTGGTGTCCACGCGAGCCGGCATCGATGCGCGCCGTGTTACTAAAAGCGCCCAAAAAGAACCGCGGGGCGAGGCTATGCCGTATCCCCCGCAGGGGGGGGGGGGGGGAAGCTACGCTGTATCGGAGATGGTCAGCGAGATGCTTACCTGCGACTCCGCGTCCGTGCCGGCCACGAGAGAGTCGACGGTCGGGGCAGTGGTGTCCGCGTTGGTGGTTCTGGTTATGGGGCCTTCGATGACCGACTCGTTCCCGGCCTGGTCCTTGGCCATGACCCATGTGTAGTAGGTTGTGTTGGGGGTCAACCCCGTGTAGGTGTGTGAAGTCGTGCCGCCGGCAAACGCATCGCCGATGGTTTTGAGGAGCGCCGGCCCGGGGTTGGTGTCCTGCGTGTCATTTAGCAACACGTAGATTGTCTGAACGGTGTCGTTGTCCGTCACGTCGAGTAACACTTGGAGAGACGTGGTCGGAGGCGTGCCGAGAAGTACACCGACATTCCTGATAACCGGGGGCGTGTTGTCCTCCGTGGTGTACACGCCGAGCGGGGTGATGGACGAGTTTGCATTGTTATCGATCAACTCCACCCAAAAGTAGCGAGCGGCGTTTGGCGCCCCGATGTTGTACTCCCACGTGAGACTGGAGCCGCTGATGCCGCTGGTGATGTCCGCGGTGGAGGTGCCCGGGATGGTGTTGGTGGAGTTTACGTACAGCAGCGCCGAGGATATCGTCATTTCGGGTTTGATAACACGGAGATTAAAGCTTGTAGCTCCGCGTTGGTGCCCGCCCCACGCCCGCGAAGTCTATCCACGAGTTTTCTAGCAGCCTCCGCC